>SJXQ01007737.1:0-17337 GCA_006408695.1 Aepyceros melampus
TTTGTTGTTGTTGTTGTTGTTCTTGTGTGGCTTTCAGGATCCTAGTTCCCTGACCAGGGATAAAACCTTGGCCCTGGCAATGAAAGCACCAAGTCCTAAGCACTAGACTGCCAGGGAATTCCATCTAGCTAGACTTGAATAACTTGAATTTCTTCACATTATATTTGTTTTCATAACCACTTTCTTTATATATAAAGTCATATTAGCTTTTAGTTTAATGCATGGAAATAAGCCTTCCTTTTAAAAAGAATTTAAATTTAAAATTGAATAAGTTTAAAGATAATGCTAACTGATAGCTGGTAACTTTAGAAAAGTAGAAAATAGTAATATTGGGGGTTTGGGAAAGTGACATAAACCAAGTTGGATTTGTTGTTATTGTTGTTTAAAACAGAAATTTGTGTTTGTACTAAGGCTAATTTTTTGTATCAACTTGGTTAGGTCCTGGTACACAGGGAGTTATTCAAACATTACTCTAGATGTGCTTTTAGTTTAATGCATGGAAATAAGCCTTCCTTTTAAAAAGAATTTAAATTTAAAATTGAATAAGTTTAAAGATAATGCTAACTGATAGCTGGTAACTTTAGAAAAGTAGAAAATAGTAATATTGGGGGTTTGGGAAAGTGACATAAACCAAGTTGGATTTGTTGTTATTGTTGTTTAAAACAGAAATTTGTGTTTGTACTAAGGCTAATTTTTTGTATCAACTTGGTTAGGTCCTGGTACACAGGGAGTTATTCAAACATTACTCTAGATGTGCTGGGAAGGTGTTTTAAACACATGGTTAAGATTTAAATCAGTAGACTCTGAGTAAAGCAGATTACTCTTCACAGTGTGGGTGGGCCTCATCCAATCAGTTGACATTTTTGATAGAAAAAGTTGACTTTTCCCAAGAAAGATGCCATCCTTTGGACTCAAACTGCAACCCCTCTTTGGGCCTCCAGCCTGGATGCCTGCCCTGAGAATTTTGGGCCCACTAAGCCTCCACCATCATGTGAGCCATAATCATTAACCCTTGAGTCAGCATTTTGCTTTAAAAGACAAGGGCATAGGGACTTATACACACTTTCAGAGGTGACCTCAGAAAAGAGATCCCTAAGGTCAGCTGATCAGGAGAAAGCAGGTAAAAAATAGGTGAAATATATGTAGACAAAGAAAGACTCCACTTGGGTGTCAGTTTTAGAAAGTCCCTGACAGCATGCAAGGTACACACACACACACCCGAAACACATACTCACAAAACCCAGGTCTAAGATCAATTAGCTATTTGTATTTATTCTCAGGGCTTTCCCTTGCAGCTCAGCTGGTAAAGAATCTGCCTGCAAAGCAGGAGACCTGGGTTTGATCCCTGGGTTGGGAAGATCCCCTGGAGAAGGGCTAGACAACCCACTCCAGTATTCTGGCCTGGAAAATTCCATGGAGTGTTTTATTTATTCTCAAGTACTTTTTCTTGGAAAATACCACTGAAATAACTGGTTGATTAGTCAACCCAAATTTCCACCCTGACAAGGTCTTAATAGAGTCTCAGAGTAGAGAAAACAAAGTTAGGATACTCAGATATTTATGGGTTTGGGGTCTGGTTTAAGGTGGGTCTTTCAATGCATGGTCTTGATTAGCATTGGGCAAGGATCATGTCATAATCACTTAGGATTAAGGGACATAATGAGGCAGGGGTTCCCACACACAGTTTTAGATGAGTCTTGTTATTTGTTAACCACCTACTGAACTATCAAGCAGTCTTATGTTCTCTTAAATCGATTTGACCTCAGGAAGTTCCTGACCCAAGGAGTAAGATCATTTGCAACTTCTTATCTTCCTGGGCAAACAGATGTCTCCTGGAATAGCAGTCATCTTGTTCAAGATGGTGATGGCACAACTTGTTTTAGCCACTCAGCAACTTTGAAGTGTGACTCAGCAGTTTTTTTTCCATTCATAAAGAATTTGTTGCTTTGCTGTACAATGATGATTTTTAGTGAGAGCTTCTTTTAAGGCACAAAAGAGCAAAAGGTTTATCTTGTAAAGTCATGCTGAGGAAGACAGTAGAATATGAACATCAGTGTCACAGTAATTATTAATGACCAACACCAACAGCCACTCAAAAAAACAAACCAAAAATTGTATATATATGTATATATGGTATTTGCTTTAAAAATAGGGTCTTTTTTTTTTTGAAAGGTGATATTAGGTTAAAAAAATTAAAATTAAAAGAGTAATAGAGGACTTAAAAAATTTTTTTAAAAAGGAGAAGAAAAAATAATCAAACAAAAACATCTACCAAAAAAATAATAATACTAAAAAATAATAAGAAGAAAAGAGAACGGTCAAAAAAATAGTAAGGATATTTCTGGGACTTTCTCTGGTGTTGTAGGCAGTGTGGGGTCACTTCCAAGGTGATTCCCGCTGTTCAGCTTCCTCTGTTTGCTGGTCTCTTCAGTGTCCGATCTCCGCCCTGACACAGGGGGGCGGTGGAAGTCACTCTTTTTTTTTTTTTCTTTTTTAGGCTCTCTTGGTCAGTCGCGCTGTGGGGAGGGAGGGGTGCTGCTACCAAATAGCTCTGGCGTATATTCGCAGTGTCTCAGCCCCACTGGGCCTGCCCCTACACCCGGCACACACCGCTCAGGCTCTACGTTTCTCCCCAGGGACCGTCTGAGGCTGGCCCTAGGCTGCATGCACCTCCCTGGTCTAAGCCTCTCAGGCTTGGCGCCCAGGTGGACGCAGACTCGATTGGGCCCGCGCTTTGTGCCTTTCCCAGGCCCGAGCAGCTCAGGTGTTTGGCGAGCGCAGTCGCATGGCTTATCGCCCTCTCCTGCTGCTCAGTTTTCCGGGTGTACCTCGGGACCCCTTTTCAGGCAGATTGTGACTGTCCAGCACCCCAGGAAGTCTCAGTTAGCAAAGAAACCTGCTTGCAGTTTGGTCAGGAAAGTCCCTCCGAGGCTGTGATTGCCACGTTCCTGCCCCCACGGCTCTGGCTGCCTGTCGCTGGCGGGGGCTGGCCTGCAGCCAGCTATTTCGTTCCATCCTTTGTTCTGTGCGCAGTCCTGGTGGAGTCTTATGTTCGAGCTTTTCGCGTGGTAACTGTCCCACAGTCTGGTGTGCTAGCCTGAGTTAGTTCGCTCTGGTTACGCACAGGCGTTCTGGCCAGATTCTTAAGAGGCGCTGCCGCCCGCGTCTCCCGCGCCTCCTTGCCCAGCCCCCACTTGCTAGTGGCGGATGCAGGTGTCTGCTCTGCTTCTCCGCTGGGGGAGTTACCATTGAGCTCGTAACCTGTTGGTCTTAATCACCATTTATTTTTCTTCCCTGTTATGTGCTTCCAAGACTCGCCACAGATTCGGCAGTGAGAGTGTTTCCCAGCGTTTGGAAACTTCTCTCTTTTTAAAACTCTGTTCCCGGGACAGGACTCCCTTCCCAGGATGGAGCTCCCTCCCTACCTCCTTTGTTTCTTTTTTCGTCTTGTGTGGTTTTCCTACCTGTGTTTGAAGGCAATGTTCTGCTTTTCTGGATGCCTGATGTCCTCTGCTCACATTCAGAAGTTGCCCTGTAGATTTTACTGAGCGTTGAGATGTTCTTTTGATGAATTTGTGGGGGAGAAAGTGGTCTCTCCATCCTATTCCTCCGCCATCTTAGGCACCCCCCTCCAAACCTAACCTCACTAGCTTCTTGAATTTATCTAATCAATGTACAACCTTATTTACCTAATTAATTTATTTTACTTGCCAGCTCCAGAGCATGTGAGCTCAGTTGTTGAGATGCGTGGCCTTAGTTGCCCCACAGCAGATGGAACCTTAATTCTCTGACTAGGGATTGAATCCGTTTTCCCTGCATTGGAAGATGGATTCTTAACCACTGGGCCACCAGGGAAGTCCCAGATGTACATCTTCTTAATAATGAGATTTCCAGAGCTGGAAATTGTGTCTTAAGAACAATGAGACAAGGAGTTGTCATTTTAAAAAATATATTTTTAATTTATTTGGCTGTGCCAGGTCTTAGTTGTAGCACATGGGATCTTCAGCCTTCACTGCTGCATGCAGGGTCTTAGCTGCGGCATGCGGGATCTACTTCCTCCACCAGGGATCGAATCCCGGCCCCCTGCATTGGGAGCACAGAGTCAACCATGGACCACCACCCCAACTGGCATTTTTTGAGTACAGCTGGGAACCAGAGGCTCACCTATGTTCACTCATTCAGCCTCTGCAGAGTCTGTGTGAGATGAGCATTGTAAAGAGAAAGTGAAAGTGAAATCGCTCAGTCGTTTTCGACTCTTTGCAACCCTAAGAACTGAAGCCCACCATTCTCCTCTGTCCATGGGATTTTCCAGGCAAGAATACTGGAGTGGGTTGCCATATCTGCCTCCAGGGGATCTTCCCAACCCAGGGACCAAACCCAGGTCTGCTGCCTTGCAGTCAGACTCTTTACCGTCTGAGAGTCTGTGTGAGATGAGCATTGTAAGCCCCCATTAAGTACAGATGAGGAAGCTGAGACCCAGAGCGGTTTTCCATCTACTCGCATCTGTATTGCACACTCACCATCTGGGCTAACGGCACACATATCAGCAGCCAATCACTTTGTGACCAGCTTCTCGACTCTGCCTGCCTCTTCAAGCACATTTTCCTAGACATTCCCCTCTGTTTTCTACAACCTCAATTTTTTGGATCTTTGTAACATTATTCTCATCAGCACACAAACATACAGTCAATTCCACCATTTAACAAAAACAGGCATATAAATGTAAAGAAAAAAATGCTCTTTTTTTTCTGCCTACATTGGTGATTTCATTTCTCAACTCCCCTTTGAAGCAAAGTTCCATGGAAAGATTGATTATATTGATTGATTATTATTCCTTTCTTTCTGTTCTTTGACCTTACCCCACCCGCTTTTTGGTCAACACTCCACGAAGAGAGGGCTCAGTAGTTGTGGATATGGCTTAGTTGCCCCATGGCATGTGGGATCTTCTTGGACCAGGGATTAAACCCACGTCCCCTGTACTGGCAGGTGGATTTTTCACCACTGAGTCACCAGGAGGCCCCAGATTTACAGCTTGGGCTTCCCAGGTGGCTCGTGGTAGAATCCAAGTGCGACGGAAGAGACCCTGGAGATTTGGGTTTGATCCCTGGTCCGGGAAGATCCCTTGGAGGAGGAAATGGCAACCTGCTCTGGTTTCCTTGTCTGGGAAGTGGACAGGAGGAGCTGGCAGACTACAGTCCATGGAACTGCAGAGTCAGGCACGACTGAGTGACCAAGCACACATTTCTACCAAGACAGCCCTGGCCACGTGCCCAGGGGTGCCAGTGCAAAAGATCCCTCCTGCCATTGCAGGAGGCATGAGACTTGGGCTTGATCCCTGGGTCGGCATGATCCCCTGCACAGCAACCCACTCCAATATTCCTGCCTGGAGAATCCCATGGACAGAGGAGCCTGGCAGGCTACAGTCTATGGGGTCGTAAAGAGTCGGACACAACTGAAGTAACTTAGCATGCACGCATGTTGTTACATCCCTTGGCCCTTCACCTGTGTTCACCTTCCTTGGCATTTGACACAGCCATGGGAGGAGGGCGACGTAAGCACGTGAAGCGCCAGTGGCGTCATGACCAGGGGAGTGGCTGTACTTCACTGCAGTCAGTTGTTGGGCTGTACCCTACAGTGTTGCTAGATCGTCAAGGCTTTTTTGAGAAGCAAAGAGGGAAGGCATTTAGATTTTTATGCTAAATTTTTAGAGTACTTGTGACTAATTACAAATGTTAAGAATACTGTGCATGACTTTGAAACCACATGTCAGCTGGTCTCCCTTTCTTACTTTTGCACCAAGCTCAAGTACCTGCAGAAAAATCTGTTCTAGTTTCTCTCTAGACTCAAGTCCCAGAGACATGTGTTGGTAGTTTTAATATTCTTTTCTTCTTCCTGGTTTGTATGTATCGTGTGTGCATGTGTTCATGTTTCTTTTTTGGAGGAGAGTGGCTTTTTATTACAGTATAACATATGTACAGAAAAGCAGTTAATCATAAATATTCACTTTGAGGAGTTTTTCACAAAATGAGCATGCTTGGTCAAGAAACAACTCTTTTTACCACCCTGGAAGCTTCTTCACACAGTTTCCAGTAACTACCCACTCAGTTCAGTTCAGTCACTCAGTTGTGTCCAACTCTTGGTGACCCCATGGACTGCAGCACGCCAGGCCTCCCTGTCCATCACCAACCCCCAGAGTTTACCCAAACTCATGTCCATTGAGTTGGTGATGCCATCCAACCATCTCATCCTCTGTCATCCCCTTCTCCTCCTGCCTTCAATCTTTCCCAGCATCAGGGTCTTTACAAATGAATCAGCTCTTTGCATCAGGTGGCCAAAGTATTGGAGCTGCAGCTTCAGCACCAGTCCTTCCAATGAACATCCCAGTGAACTACCCCCTAAGGATAACTATATCCTGCCTGTTGCAATGAAAAGGAAAAAAAAGAGGAAGGAGTTTTAAAAGAAAATAAAGAGAATAGTGAGCAGACCTGAACATTCCTTGTTGTTGTTATTGTTTATTTTACTTTGTGATGTCGCTCAGTCATGTCCAACTCTTTGCGACCTCATGGAGAAGCCCACCAGGCTTCTCCATCCATGGGTTTCTCCTGGCAAGAATAGTGGAGTAGGGTGCCATTTCCTTCTCCAGGGTTTTTTACTTTAACTGCTCTTAATTCTGCATGTCTGTAACTAAGTTTGCTTTTCTGCCCCCTAACACTGCTGCTGGGAGGGATTGGGGGCAGGAGGAGAAGGGGATGACCGAGGATGAGATGGCTGGATGGCATCACGGGCTCAGTGGACATGAGTCTGTGTGAACTCTGGGAGTTGGTGATGGACAGGGAGGCCTGGCGTGCTGTGATTCATAGCGTCGCAAAGAGTTGGACACAACTGAGCGACTGAACTGAACTGAACTGAACACTGCAGGAGCTACAATTTACATTTTCTCCTTTGACTCTATACTAAATACATCCCCTCCCTGGTGTTTACCCTTACAACAGCTTTCCCCTTATAGTCGCATATCAGAAAGAAAGCCTCAGAGCCACCTAACTGCAAGACTCAATTACTGGGTTACTGCTGAAAGTTTATGACTGTCTTTGAAACATGAAAGTGGAAGAAATCAAGATCCTGTCACCTTTGTTCCTCATCACTGACTCCTGATCAGGAGCCCTTGCCTTATATAAGCCCCTCCCATCACTTCATGGGAAATAGACGGGGAAACAGTGGAAACAGTGTCAGACTTTATTTTGGGGGGGATCCAAAATCACTGCAGATGATGATTGCAGCCATGAAATTAAAAGATGCTTACTCCTTGGAAGAAAAGTTATGACAAACCTAGGTAGCATATTCAAAAGCAGAGACATTACTTTGCCAAGAAAGGTCCATCTAGTCAAAGCTATGGTTTTTCCAGTGGTCATGTATGGATGTGAGAGTTGGAATGTGCAGGAAGGTGAGTGCTTTTGAACTGTGGTGTTGGAGAAGACTCTTGAAAGTGTCTTGGACTGCAAGGAGATCCAACCAGTCCATCCTAAAGGAGATCAGCCCTGGGTGTTCTTTGGAAGGAATGATGCTAAAGCTGAAACTCCAGTACTTTGGCCACCTCATGCAAAGATTTGACTCATTGGAAAAGACTCTGATGCTGGGAGGGACTGGGGACAGGAAGAGAAAGGGGACGACAGAGGATGAGATGGCTGGATGGCATCACCGACTCGATGGATGTGAGCTTGCGTGAACTCTGGGAGT
This sequence comes from Aepyceros melampus, assembly GCA_006408695.1. Taxonomy (NCBI): domain Eukaryota; kingdom Metazoa; phylum Chordata; class Mammalia; order Artiodactyla; family Bovidae; genus Aepyceros; species Aepyceros melampus. Next base: position 7,735 of record SJXQ01007737.1, read on the forward strand.
TGGTGATGGACAGGGAGGCCTGGCGTGCTGCGATTCATGGGGTTGCAAAGAGTCAGACACGACTGAACGACTGAATTGAACTGAGACTCCTCATGGAGGGGGTGAGGGGGCACAATTCTTCATTCATGAGTCTACAGTGTTCCCCTCTCCACTGGCTGAGAATAAAAGTCACCTTTCTATTTCCTCCCAACTCTGTCTACATGCTTTTCATTTGGCTTCAGTGCACAGAGAAGGCCAAGATTTTGGCTGGCAACATGCTTTCCTGCACCGTTTTGTCTCTTTTTTTTTTTGAACTTTATATAAATGGAATTGTAGAACATACTTGCTTTTGTGTTTGGCTTCGTCATCTCAAGTTTGTGAAGGTCATCCATATTGTTTCATGTTTGGGTTTTTCTTTTTAATTAGTGTATAGTATTTCATTGTGCGAATAGACCATGATTTATTTGTGTATGCTACTCTTGATGAGTAGTATTTGGATAATTTCTAATTTGGGGTTGTTAGGAATAATGCCACTACCTTCTCACACATGTCTCTTGGTGGACCTGTGTATATACTTCGCCAGGTATATATTTAAGGTGGATGGCTGAGTCATAGGTTAGGCACGTGTTCAGCATTAGTAGATCCTACCAACAAAGTTTGGCAAAGTGACTGTCATAACAGACACTCTCCCAGTATGTGAGTTCCGGTTGTTCCATGTCCTTGCCAACACTTGGCATTGTCTACTGTTTCCATTTTAGCTATTCTGGTGGGTGTGAAGAGATAACACAGTGTAGTCTTATATCTGTTTTGTCTTCCTTTAAATTTGTGTGCTATGGCTCTTATTGTCAGGGGTACTTCTATATAATCTATATACTACTTAAGGAACTCATTTATTATAAATTCTTTAAATAACTCTCCACTGCTTTCAGGGTAGAGCTAAAACTCTATAACCTTTTTTTTCCCACTATAAATCCTAAGTGTTTTCACTCAAGTCACACTGAGCATCTCTTCACGCTTTTTTCTCTAGGTTTTTCCTCTTTCGTGCTTTTTCCCAGATTTGATCTTTCCGTGTGTCATTCTCTCTGCCTGGAACCCCATTCTCTGACATCACTGCCTGACTAATTGCTTCTCAGCCCTCAGGATTCAACCCAAACTTTACCTCTTCCAGGAAGCCTCTCTTGATTTTTATAACTTAACTGCTTATACTTTGCCAAAATGGTCAATATGCTTATTAACATCCATCAGTTCTTCATGAGTAAAAGCAATTTACATGGTTGCCCTAGTGTATGAGCAGCAAGTGTTTATTGAATGAATGAATTAACAAACAAGAGCATCATTAAGAGAGATTTAGAAAGGGAAACAAACTTAGAGATTTGATAATGGTATTTATTCAAGAGGAACTTCTAATAATAATAATAATAATGTCCGTGACTTTTTTTCTTCAATTCTCTCAAGCAAAGCATTGGTTCTGGACAGCAAGGCCAACACATTTCTTCATTCAATTCCGGTGTTGAAAAGATGCTTCAGGCTTATGCAAAAATGAGTTCCTTTAATCACAGAGATTTACTCAGGAAGCCGCAGGGAAAGTGATTAAAGCAAATGCGTCACTACTGTGTTTAGCGAGAAGTTGTTTCAAACCTGCCCTGGAGGTCTGGTGGGTGGGGAGATTTGCTTCCTTTCAGCTGTCTTCAGGCTCAAACATGATCAATACAAGTTTGATCACTTAGTGTATCTTTCCAGATTTCGTGTATATGGAAGCTCTTATAATCCAAGAATCGCCCAGGGAACAGTGGGCCACCAATGCGTCATCTGAATCATCTTTCAGTGTCAGAGCTCTGAGATTCTTAGTGAACAGTAGAACATTGATTGGCTCCAGACTTGAAAAGTGTCGAAGGACAGAGCATTGACAGATGAGCCAGACTTAAGCACGTGCTTCTGAATCAGTGAAATAAAAGAGAAAACCTGGAACCCGCTGGTTGAGAGAAAATCATCAGCTAGTAGATCTCATTCATTGTCTTAAGAACGCAATATTATTTTAAAATTATTTTCTTACTCTCAAAAGTAAGATGGAGAAATTAATGTATAATCCTACAAAAATGCTTCTGTCCTGTGGGAGACAACTCACTCCCACCACGTCCCTCCCACTCGTACAAGCTCCACACAGGGAGGAGCCATGTCTTCATTTCTGTATTCCTGAGGTGTGCGTCAGTGCCTGCATTTGATAGGTGCTCAATAATCATTTGAATTAAATAGATTTATAAGCCATACATTTACTGTCTCAAAAAACATTTTGTTTTTTCCCTGCAGCAACTTTGATGTACAACCCAGCATTTTTTTACATTGGTTAAGAATTATTGCATTAGCATCAGATGTAGATTTTACTGAGGGGTTTGTAGGAGAAATAGAAAGATTTCCTTAGAGAGGCTGTAGCATTTCCTCCCCTAGGTCCCGTCAAACACATATTTCCAGTCTCTCTCTCCTTTTTTTTTTTTTTTTAATTTTGGGCACTGTATTCTCTCTCTTCACACCTCCCTCAGGGGTCCATGTCTCCCAAGGAGTGAGATATGAATCCGTAAGAGACACTTTTTGGTTGTGTGTGTAATGATTTTAGACCATTCCCAGAAAGAGCATAGTAGCACATCTTGCGATAAGAAAAAGTATTCCCTTTAAATTTTATTCTCAGTCCAATTACAGCAAAAAGAATGATTTCAGTTTGCTGCTACTGTATCTTCTTTTTTTCCCCCTAAAGCCCATCTTCTTTCTTTTATTTTCTTTTATCTGAGAGAAAACAGGACTCACTCACATGAGACAGTTGTTTCTAGCTAGACACTTTGTTGTTGTTGTTGTTGTTGTTCTTGTGTGGCTTTCAGGATCCTAGTTCCCTGACCAGGGATAAAACCTGGGCCCTGGCAATGAAAGCACCAAGTCCTAAGCACTAGACTGCCAGGGAATTCCATCTAGCTAGACTTGAACAACTTGAATTTCTTCACATTATATTTGTTTTCATAATCACTTTCTTTATATATAAAGTCATATTAGCTTTTAGTTTAATGCACAGAAATAAGCCTTCCTTTTAAAAAGAATTTAAATTTAAAATTGAATCAGTTTCAAGATAATGGTAACTGATAGCTGGTAACTTTAGAAAAGTAGAAAATAGTAATATTTGGGGTTTGGGAAAATGACATAAACCAAGTTGGATTTGTTGTTATTGTTGTTTAAAACAGAAATTTGTGTTTGTACTAAGGCTAATTTTTTGTGTCAACTTGGTTAGGTCCTAGTACACAGGGAGTTATTCAAACATTACTCTAGATATGCTGGGAAGGTGTTTTAAACACATGGTTAAGATTTAAATCAGTAGACTCTGAGTAAAGCAGATTACTCTTCACAGTGTGGGTGGGCCTCATCCAATCAGTTGACATTTTTTATAGAAAAAGTTGACCTCTCCCAAGAAAGATGCCATCCTTTGGACTCAACTGCAACCCCTCTTTGGGCCTCCAGCCTGGATGACTGCCCTGAGATTTTTGGACCCCTAAGCCTCCACCATCATGTGAGCCATTATCATTAACCCTTGAGTCAGCATTTTGCTTTAAAAGACAAGGGCATAGGGGCTTATACACACTTTCAGAGGTGACCTCAGAAAAGAGATCCATGAGGTCAGCTGATCAGGAGAAAGCAGGTAAAAAATAGGGGAAATATATGTGGACAAAGAAAGACTCCACTTGGGTGTCAGTTTTAGAAAGTCCCTGACAGCATGCAAGGTACACACACACACACCCCAAACACATACTCACAAAACCCAGGTCTAAGATCAATTAGCTATTTGTATTTATTCTCAGGGCTTTCCCTTGCAGCTCAGCTCTTAAAGAATCTGCCTGCAAAGCAGGAGACCTGGGTTTGATCCCTGGGTTGGGAAGATCCCCTGGAGAAGGGCTAGACTACCCACTCCAGTATTCTGGCCTGGAAAATGGATTGTTTTATTTATTCTCAAGTACTTTTTCTTGGAAAATACCACTGAAATAACTGGTTGATTAGTCAATCCAAATTTCCACACTGACAAGGTCTTAATAGAGTCTCAGAGTAGAAAAAACAAAGTTAGGATACTCAGATATTTATGGGTTTGGGGTCTGGTTTAAGGTGGGTCTTTCAATGCATGGTCTTGATTAGCATTGGGCAAGGATCATGTCATAATCACTTAGGATTAAGGGACATAATGAGGCAGGGGTTCCCACACACAGTTTTAGATGAGTCTTGTTATTTGTTAACCACCTACTGAACTATCAAGCAGTCTTATGTTCTCTTAAATCGATTTGACCTCAGGAAGTTCCTGACCCAAGGAGTAAGATCATTTGCAACTTCTTATCTTCCTGGGCAAACAGATGTCTCCTGGAATAGCAGTCATCTTGTTCAAGATGGTGATGGCACAACTTGTTTTAGCCACTCAGCAACTTTGAAGTGTGACTCAGCAGTTTTTTTTTTTCCATTCATAAAGAATTGTTGCTTTGCTGTACCATGATGATTTTTACTGAGAGCTTCTTTTAAGGCACAAAAGAGCAAAAGGTTTATCTTGTAAAGTCATGCTGAGGAAGACAGTAGAATATGAACATCAGGTCAAGATTGACAGCTCGTGGGCATACATAGGCTTGGTTCCCATGATCAAGACCCCTGATTACAAATGACAGAAAAAAAACAGAAAAAAACAACCCAAACTGGGCTTTCAGCACAAAGAGATTCCGTTGACTCATGAAACTGCAAAGATTCCAAGTCCAGGCTTGGGTTGAAGGAGGGGCTCCCACGATTACATCATATATTATGAGTCTATGATTAGAGAAAGATATCCCACTATTGTATTTCTCTTCATTTCCCAAGTCTGCTGTTCCCTGTGCTGGCTTCATTCTCAAGCTCATAAAGTGAAAAGAAAGTGAAGTCGCTCAGTCCTGTCTGACTCTTTGTGACCCCAAGAAATATAGCCTGCCAGGCTTCACTTGTCCATGGGATTCTCCAGGCAAGGATACCAGAGTGGGTTGCCATTTCCTTCTCCAGGAGATCTTCCTGACCCAGGGATTGAACCCAGGTCTCCCACACTGCAGGCAGACTCTTTACCATCGGAGCCACGAGGGAAGCCCTCAAGCTCATAGGGACAGAGAAAAGGGATACAGTAGGTGATTAAATAGTTAATCCCACAAGGGGATTGTAAGTAGAAAGCAATGTGGGAGACCCCTGTAAGTCAAGTTACTCAGGAAAGCAGGTTTGCTTAACCACAAAACCAAGCAGGCTGGCTTAGCAACAAAACCATGTGACTGAAGCATGGGACGTGCCTCCAGACAATAAAGCAACGGTGGCCTGAGGCCCGCATCCTGCCCGGAGAGCTCGGTAGGTAACGCTTCCCAGTACCTGCTCTCTGCCCACACAAAAAGGGACAATCTGTGGACCCAGCTCGACCATGCTGGGACAAGAAAACTCCCCTGCTCAACCAGGAGGAGGAGCTGATGACGGAAGCACCATATCTACTCAAGAAGGATGCAGGAGGCCCTCTGCGCTCCACTCTTCCTTTGATTATAAAGCTGTTACCCACTAATTTCCAAGGGCCTTGCACTCTCTCCCCTGCCCACGTTAAGCCTCATAAGCACCCATTCTAGTAAATCATTTCTTATCTATCATGTTGCCTCTTGCTGAATTCCACCTTTCCTGAAACATAAAGGACTGTGGTACTGGAGCTCTTGACCATGCTGGGACAAGAAAACTCCCCTGCTCAACCAGGAGGAGGAGCTGATGACGGAAGCACCATATCTACTCAAGAAGGATGCAGGAGGCCCTCTGCGCTCCACTCTTCCTTTGATTATAAAGCTGTTACCCACTAATTTCCAAGGGCCTTGCACTCTCTCCCCTGCCCACGTTAAGCCTCATAAGCACCCATTCTAGTAAATCATTTCTTATCTATCATGTTGCCTCTTGCTGAATTCCACCTTTCCTGAAACATAAAGGACTGTGGTACTGGAGCTCTTTGGAGCCCCTGAAGTGACACTCAATGGTTTCAAAGCCAATTCTTCCTTTTCAAGGGGAACATGGAAAATGATGGATGGATGTTATTTTAGAGAGAAGGCTCCAGAATGCCTCTAGGAAGAGGTGAGTTAAATCAGCCATATAAATATCTAGGGCAGGATCTTTGGGCAGAGGGGAAAGCAAGGAGCAAAGACCCCAAGTGGGGAGTAAGTTTGAGGAGTGTGGAGATGCAAGCAGGCCCATGTGGACTGGAACAGGGGCAGCAAAACAAAGCAAGGAGTCAGAGCTTTTAGAAATTAAAGATGAGACCAGAGAGAGAAACAGATTATGGAGGGATTCACAAGCCATGGAGAAGATGTTGTACTTTATCCTACCTGTAAGGAAGACTGGAGGGTACTGGGCAGGAGAGTAATGGGTCGGTTTTATGTTTAAACTGTGCTCTGGGTGCTAAGAGGAGAATTATTTGGAGGGGAGCAGAAGCAGGAAGTCCAGTTAGACAAGGTATGAAATGATGGTGGTTTGATGGTAGAGCCAGCAGGACCCCTGTATATGGGTTTGATGTAAGACTAAAGGGGAGCAAAGAATCAAAGAGGGTCCTAGGTTACAATTCAAATAAATGGATAATCATGAGAGTCACCTACAGATCTGGGGGCCTGTGGGAAGGAGCCAGTTAGGACTCAAGGTAGGATCTTTGGGCAGAGGGGAAAGCAAGGAGCAAAGACCCCAAGTGGGGAGTAAGTTTGAGGAGTGTGGAGATGCAAGCAGGCCCATGTGGACTGGAACAGGGGCAGCAAAACAAAGCAAGGAGTCAGAGCTTTTAGAAATTAAAGATGAGACCAGAGAGAGAAACAGATTATGGAGGGATTCACAAGCCATGGAGAAGATGTTGTACTTTATCCTACCTGTAAGGAAGACTGGAGGGTACTGGGCAGGAGAGTAATGGGTCGGTTTTATGTTTAAACTGTGCTCTGGGTGCTAAGAGGAGAATTATTTGGAGGGGAGCAGAAGCAGGAAGTCCAGTTAGACAAGGTATGAAATGATGGTGGTTTGATGGTAGAGCCAGCAGGACCCCTGTATATGGGTTTGATGTAAGACTAAAGGGGAGCAAAGAATCAAAGAGGGTCCTAGGTTACAATTCAAATAAATGGATAATCATGAGAGTCACCTACAGATCTGGGGGCCTGTGGGAAGGAGCCAGTTAGGACTCAAGGGTTCTTGACGTGCTTACTTTGAAATGTCTACTAGGCACCCACATCATGTGTTAAGCAGACATGTGGACCCAGAGGATAGAGTGGTCTTGGGAGGCTTTGGGAGGCAGGCATGTAGATGACAAGAGCAGGGATCCCAGGACTGATCCTTGGAACACTCCAGGAGAGAGAGATTGGAAAAAGGAGATGAAGGCAGCAAAGGTGATGCAGAAGAAGCAATCTGTAAGGTAAGGCAGACTCAGAGCGTGATGCCCCACAGCCTGGAAAAGGGAGTATTTCCAGAAAGACTGATCCGTGTGTCCTGAGAGTTCTGAGCCAGACAAGCTCTGAGAACTGACAAATGGAAATGAGTGCTGTACAGCTTAGATCTGCAAAGCACGTGTATTTCTTGTGGACTGAGGGTATTGTGCTTGGAAATTCCTGTTCCCACTGATGATGGTGGAGGAGGGGCTTAGCAAGGTGTTTAAAGGTTGCTTTCTCTTCTGAGATTTTAATTATTCTCTTTGGGGTTGCCTCAACCTCTGTGGGGTAGGAAGTTCAAACATAAGACTATTCATGAGGTTATTTTCTCCCTCTCTTCAGGGGTTTCCTCACACCTTAACCTCAAGAAGGCACCTGGGGACAGAAGGCAGTGCATGGAGCTGGGTGGGGTCCTGGTCCTGGGTCTTTGCTGCCGTGTGTGGCTCCTGCTGGCTGGTTCCCAGTCCCGGCTCTGTTCCTGACCTCTGGGCCCTGTTGCCGTCATCCCTGTCTGCATCCCTCACCCACCAGCTCTCTCAGCATCTTGCGGTCCTCTTCCTCAGGATGGGGGACCACAGGAAGAGAGGTTACAGCTCCCATTGCCCTCACATGCCCCTCAGCCATGGGCCCTGGTTGGCAGGTACCAGGCTCAACAAAGGCATTCTCTCAGAGTCTCGTGATTTGCCTGAGTGATGGCAGCCCCTGCTTAGTTTAGCTCCAAGCCCACGCAGACGCTTCTACTCTCCTTCACTCCCCTCCACCCTCGGGGCTTTACCCCCAGGGCGGGGGGTGGGCAGCGGGACACTTGGTTATGACACCTTTGTCCCATTCCTCCCACCTGCTTCCTCCTTCACGGGGGCACATCACTCACATCAGATCTAGGGTCTTTCCTCTGGCGGGTGGTGTGATCCTTGGAGGTCCAGGTTAGATAAGTAACAGGGAACATTTCCAATACAGAAAAGCCCTTCTGAGCTGTTTTTTTTTGTTTGTTTGTTTGTTTTTAATTTGGTATTTAACACAACTGTCTTCCTAGGAACACTTGAAAGTCAACTTTGAGAGTCAAGGCTAAGAAATGATTTCTAATAGGCTAGGATGCCAAACCAGTCACTCCTAAAGGAATTTCTAATAAGCTAGGATTCCAAACCAGTCCATCCTAAAGGAAACCAGCCCTGAATATTCATTGGAAGGACTGACATGGAAGCTGAACTCCAATACTTTGGCCACCTGATGCGAAGAGTCGACTCCTTAGAAAAGACCCTGATGCTGGGAAAGACTGAAGGCAGGAGGAGAAGGGGACGCCAGAGGATGAGATGGTTGGATGGCATCACCGACTCAATGGACATGAGTTTGAGCAAACTCCAGGAGAGAGTGAAGGACAGCGAAGCCTGGCGTGCTGCAGTCCATTATTCCAAACCAGTCCATCCTAAAGGAAACCAGCCCTGAATATTCATTGGAAGGACTGACATGGAAGCTGAACTCCAATACTTTGGCCACCTGATGCGAAGAGTCGACTCCTTAGAAAAGACCCTGATGCTGGGAAAGACTGAAGGCAGGAGGAGAAGGGGACGCCAGAGGATGAGATGGTTGGATGGCATCACCGACTCAATGGACATGAGTTTGAGCAAACTCCAGGAGAGAGTGAAGGACAGCGAAGCCTGGCGTGCTGCAGTCCATGGGATCGCAAAGGGTTGGACACGAGTGAGCAACTGAACAACAACAAGGAATCCAAAGCAGAGGAGCCCATCTGTCCAGTGCTGTGTGGAGCCACAGGCATCGTGCCCTAAGAGGAATGAAAACTACAACGGTTTATCAGGCTCGCTATTTTAGCTTTGGTTGTGCTGGGTCTTCACTGCTGTGTGAAGATCCTGTGCTCTGCTTTTCTCGGGGTGCTTCAAGCCGGGGCTACCCTTTAGCTGCAGGGCACAGGCTTCTCATCGCAGTGGCTTCTCATGGGCTCTAGGGCATGTGGGCCTCAGGCGTGGTGGCTCCCAGGCTCTGGAGCACAGGTTCAATAGCTGGGGTGCACAAACTTAGTTGCCCTGAGGCACGTGGGATCTTCCCAGGGATTGAGCACAGGCAGGCTATTTTCATAACATTTTTGTCTGTCCCCCTTCCAACACCCCTTGGTGTAATCTCATGAATTGCATTGCTTTCCCTTCTCATGTGACTTTCAGTC
>SJXQ01007738.1:0-20000 GCA_006408695.1 Aepyceros melampus
GGCTTTACTACAAAGCCACAGTCATCAAGACTGTATGGTACTGGCACAAAGACAGAAATACAGATCAATGGAACAAAATCGTTTACTGCTTAATTCCCATAATTTTGAGCAGTGACTAACCATCATTATATAGATAATACTCAATAAGCACTTTTTAAAAAATAAATTCATGAATGAATTTATACCTGAGTTACTGGACAAATGGATTATAGAGAAATGTACATAGTACCATGGACACACCAATAAAGGATCAATTCATTCTTCAGGACAAGTGAGGTTAAAATATTGAGTTTTGTTTGGGGACAAGGAGATGAAAAGGAAAAGCCTGTTGTTCACTGGTTAAAAATATGGGTTAAAATAGTGCCATTTGCAACAACAGGGTTAGATCTAGAGCTTGTCATACTGAGTGAAGTAAGTCAGACAGAGAAGGAGAAATATCATATGACATCCCTTAAAATGCAGAATCTAAAAAGAAATGATAAAAATAAACTTATTTACAAAACAGAGAAACAGACTCACAGACTTGGAGAATGAACTTATGGGTACCAAGGGGGAAGAATGGGGGAAAGGATAGTTAGGGAGTTTTGGATGAACATGTACACACTGTTATATTTAAACTGGATAACTAACAAGGACCTAAGGTATAGCACAGGGAACTCTGTTCAACGTAATGTGGCAACCTGGATGGGAGGGGTGTTCAGGGGAGAAAAGATACATGCATATGTATGGCTGAGACTCTTTGATGTCCACCTGAAATTATTATAACAACTTAAATACAAAATAAAAAATTAAAAATATATATTGGTTGGGAGGAAAATATTTCTCAGGCAGGCCTTTAAGCTTGAGTAGAAAATGTCCAGGTTGTTCAATTAAGGTAGGATGTTTGAATGTGAAGATATTACGGATCAAAAGTTTAAAGGTAAGAAAATGAAATGGCGTTTTAGAGGACTCAATGAAACATAGGCATATGGGGCAAAGATGGGAAAAGAGAAGAGGAAGCAGAGGCAGATTTTAAACATACTTGAGGTGCAGCTGTGGATTCTAAGTCATTTGGACTTCATCCTATAAGCAATGGGGAACTATCATCAATAGTTCGTAAGAAAGGGAGACATATCTTAGGTGCTTTTGTGTCTAAAAGTTTCTGACTTCCACCGTGGAGGTTTGCCTCTGCTAATTCCGTATCCTAAATGAAAAGGCTGTCATTTACCCTGTCTGTATAAGTCCTGCTGCAGGCATCTGTACATGAGGCAATTTTCCATTTTATCTCATTCCATCTAATGCCATCAGCTTTGAAGTAAGCATGCTTTCTTTCAAGTTGCTCAGTATGCTTAATTCTGTGGTTACCTGATAAAGTACTCACTGTTATAAAGTTTAGAGCTTATGTCTTAACATTATAGATAAATCAAAAGAAGAAAGATCATAGTTTTGGATTGGAGTTCATCAAGAAAAGGTTTCTCCAAGAGTCAAGGTTTAGGTACTGAATATAATGCAGTGGATCCAATTTATACACATTATTAAATAGAAAAAAATATGTATCTGAGAAGAAAATCCAATTTAAAGACTTCAGAGATCTGATATCTCCTTAAAATAGTGCTGGCTACAATACGTTCTTTCACTGAAGAAATATTTATTTGCCTCATGAATCTTGGCCCTGTGAGGGAAAATGGCAGTTGCTGAAATATAATTTAGGGCTGAGGAAAAAAGCAAGTGGATGAAAAAAATTGGGATCTTAGGGAAAAGAATGTAGAGATCTTAGGGAAAATAATACAAAGAACAAAGTCAGATGTCCAGGATTTTAGACTAATTGCCCATGTTGGAAAACAGGAGTACAAAATTATCCTTCAGAATTTTCGAAGTAAAACTTGATCTTGTGTTTAATACACAAAGCCCCCTTGGCCCTAACATATCTTTCCTATATCCGCATTTACAGGACAAGAGAGTTCAAGCTGTTTATGACAGGAATGTCTACCTTTGGGCTTTTTAAACCAGGTTCAAACCAATCCCAATCTCTTTCTTAGGTCTTAAAATAAGATCAAACAGTGCAAATTCCCTGACTAGTATTTAAGCCCAGTTGCCTCTGTCCAGATGCCTCTTATAATCCAGTCAGGCAGAACACCTCACCCTGCTGTTCCTGCTGCTTTTCTGTGTGTCCTTTGATTGTAAGTAATTATCTCCAGCTGTCCCTGCACCCAGGCCTCCTTTAACTCCTCAATGTCTGGCCTTAGAGAGAGTCATGCTGTAGGAAACTTAGGCTCTGGAGTATCATGGCATGAAATGCTCAAGCACCGGATGAGAAAATAAAGAGATGTTGGCATCTAGATCATGCTGTGTCTTGAGAATCTTCCCCCAGGTCCTGAAGTCCTCTGCATGGACCAAGTTAGGAGTAAGAAGGGACATTCCTGAGGAAGTCTTCCCAAATTCAAGTCCAATATTCCTCCCCAGATTATGTGCCTAAGTCCATCTACTTTTACATTAATAGGGGAAAGGAAAAAAAAAAAAAAACTCAAGGAATCTTTTCTTTTTCCTTGATTAATCTCCCCTTAATTCTTTTGAAAAATGATTATCTATAGTTTGTGAACCACTACTTGAGGCTGAAGTACTTTCATCTTTTATTGAGAGGCAAAAAGATATGGCATGTCCATAGGGACAAATGGGTAGATTTGTTTGCATGTATACTTAGGACTTCTCTGGTTGCTCAGTAGGTAAAGAATCTGCCTGCAATGCAGAAACTGGGGTTTGATCCCTTAGTAGGAAAATCCCCTGGAGAAGGAAATGGCTACCCATCCCAGTATTCCTGTCTTGGAAATCCCATGGACAGAGGAGCCTAGAGGGGCCTCAGTCCATGTGGCTGCAAGAGTTGGAAGCAATTTAGTGACTAAACCACTAACCATACTTAGGAGAAAGGTGAAAATCTCATATTTCCAAATTGTTGCACTTGGAATTATCTGTCCAAGTCAACAGATGCCTGATTTTTCAACTTTACTTTTTATTTAATTTTTAGTTTTTAGTTTATGACTCCTGGGTCTTCATTGCCATGCAGCTTTCTTTAGTTGCAATGAGCAAGGGTATTCTTCATTATGGTGCGTGGGCTTCTTATTGAGGCAGTTTGTCTTGTTGTGAAGCACAGGTTCTAGGCACACAGGCTTCAGTAGTTACGACACATGGGCTTAATTGCTTTACAGCATGTGGAATATTCCTGGCCCAGGGATCAAATCCTTGTTCCCTGCATTGGCAGGTGGATTCTTATCCATGGCACCACCAGGAATGTCCTGATTTTTCAACTTTAAATTAAAGAAATTTGAAAGAATTTGATGAGAGTTCATGGCTATAAATATTTAACACTTGATGGGCAGAGTGCTTTGGGAAAAAAACCCTGGAACCCTGAGGGACTTGATGGGTGTCCTGAGAAATTTCCTGTGCCTTTTGCTCCTTCTGGATAGAGACTTATGGCAGGAGGAGAAAAAAGACACTTTTACCAAATCTAGATTACTTAATATGTAGTAGAGTTATCTACTATAACTGACTATTCACAAGTTTGCATTCTACTCTTTTCAACTCAAACACATGATTAAGAAATTGGGTTTAAGAATAAAAGTTCCTTTTTGGCATCAGGTGCTATAAGATTTCCCAACTGAATCTCACAATAGATGTCAAATTTCATCCCCCTAGATTTACGCAAGTAAGTACACAGTTTTGCTTCAAATGGGGAATAACTCTTGAATAAGAAAGACATCATACAGAGGAAGGTTCCTGGCAGGTTGGATTCAAATGTATTCTTTGACACCAAGTGGCAGGATTAAACAGGAATTATCACAGAGTTGATAATTTAGAGTTGATACAGTCACAGTAAGGGTTCCCCAGTGGCTCAGTGGTAAAGAATCTGTTGGCAATGCAGAAGCTTCAGGAGAGGCAGATTCGATACCTGGGTGGGAAAGATTCCTTGGAGGAGGATCTTCGAGTGGAAGACTATCCAGTTATTCCACTCATGACAACCCACTCCAGTATTTTTGCCTGGAGAATCCTATGGACTTAAGAGCCGGGCAGGCTGCAGTCTATAGGGTTGTGAAGGGTTGGACACAACTGAAGCACTTAGCATGTATGCACACAAGGTCATGGTATTGACCTTAGCAAGGATCAGAAGGCCTGAATTCAGAGGACTCTCCATCACTGCCTGTGAGAGAGATGGTCGGTATCATTTTTTGAAATGCAGGCTGGAAATCTGTAACAAAAATCCTTAAAAATTATCCAGCTATTTCATTCTAGGAGTTTGTCCCATGGAAATATTCAATCACATCTGCAACAAAGCATATACAAAAGTATTCTTTGAGTGTTACAACACTCAGTGTTACAACAACAATGTAAGCATCCAACAGTGTAGAATGGATCAAATAAACAGTGGTGCATATTTGAAGTTGTAATACTGAGTTGCCAATAAACATCATCATGGAGAAGTATAACATGAAGAAATTTTAACATTCTATTTTAATGGAAGGTCATATCATGAAGAAGTGTGCAGTATGATTCCAATATAAGAAATCATGTCTGTACTTAGGTTACCAGCCGAATGACTAAAGGTGCTGGCTCTAATTTCAGTCGGCCCTGGTGTTGCTTACCTCCACCGCTGAGGTTGATGACCTTGGGAGAGCTGGTTCGGCACTTCAGGTTCAGATTTCTCATTGGTAAATGGAGATAAGAATAGCACGTACCCTCCCCAGTATTTATCAAGGCCAAGTGGACTTGGACTTCCTAGGTGGCTCAGATGGTAAAGAATCTGCCTGCAGTGTTGGAGATCCGGGTTCTGTCTCTGGGTCAGGAAGATCTCCTGGAGTAGGAAATGGCAACTCATTCCAGTATTCTTGCCTGAAGAATTCCATAGACAGAGGAGCCTGGCTAGCTACAATCAGTTGGGTCACAAAGAGTCAGACCCGACAAGCAACTAACACACAAGTGGACTTAATCCAAGTGAAATACTTAGGAAAGCTCTGGCTCATAAAAGGATTCAATGAAGTTATTATTATAATACTTATTAATAGTATTATCTATATTTTTACATAATTTATATATGAGAAACATTAGGGAAGTAGGTAAAAATTAATTTTTCCTTTGTATGCTTTAAAATTTTCTATAATTGGCTTGTTTTTATTTTGAAATCACACACACACACACACACACACACACACACACACTCATATATGTATGATAAACATTATTTGTAAGAAGGAAAACCTGAATGTGAATCATGGTATATCTTTCTGAAGTCAGGTTTTCTGACTTTCAACGAAGCATTTGATCTTGGCTTCAGTCTCTTCATCCACAAAAAGAGACTAGTTATAAACCACTTTCCAGGATTGTTGCGACAGCAGATGAGTCTCTGTATCTTTTTAGTTATAATTTCTTAGGTTCTCTGAAGTAGGTTAAGTGCTTTACACATATTTTCCTGTGAAATCCTCACCCAAAGCTGGAAAACACACACAATAAGAATAAGTACCCCTTATCCTTATTTTCAAATAAGAACTGAAATGTTACAGAAACATGTCAATAAAAGCAATTTATCCAAGTAGATATTGAAATTAGAGATCAGTCTGGGCATAAAACCCTTATTTTTGTGAAGATATTTTTCTGAGTTTGATCTTCCTTACTCACTGGGACATTGACTCAATAGTTAATTTTAAGGTAATAGAATACAGTTTCCAGATTCAGAACAGTATTCCACCTGTAAGGGAGAAGATGTTTCTGTCCAGGGGTTCTCCTGTAATGTACTTTTCTCAACAATGTAAGGTACAGAAATACGTTTCTACTGTAGCAAAGGGAACCTGTTCATTCAGATCATGGTCCATGCTGCCCATCACATAGTAACAGCTCTCCATATTTTATCCCACATGCTGCTCTCATTGAAAAATGATAGCCAGTAGTCCCAACATATTTGTGTATCAGTCCCTAGTAATAAGGGTAATGAGCGAGGCCATGTGATAACCTCGTATCAGTTACTAGGGGCAGATGGAAGTCATTACTCTAAGTTACCGGTTCCCCATATCTTGTGGATAAGATAGATTCTCTCTGGTCTTTATTAGGAGTGGATTTCTTTAATTTACATTGCCTGGGAAAATGTATTAAAGAAGGTTATATTTATGTTCTGAAAAATGCCTTCTAAAACATGAAAATTAACTGCAGGGTTAATGAGGAAACTTCCAGTGGCTCAGAAAGGCCATATGGTATCATAGAAAGAAGTCTTAAAGAAAAGTCATGGTTTATTCCTAAGGCCTACATCTGATTTATTGTGTCTCCTTGGACAAGTCACTTAACTTACCATTGTCTCTTTCTCCAGCTGTAATAATATTCCTACCTCAAATCTCAGAGGAGTATTTCAAAGATCCTTGCTAAACACAGACTAGAATTTTATTACTTCTTGGAAAGGGCTTTTTAGCACCTTCAAAGATAAGGTTGAAACCAACTTAAATACAGAAGTGATTGTGGTGATGGCATTCTACATCACATCTCATCTCCCATCTTATAGTATGGAAAAACTTTAAGTCCAGTTAGATCATACTGCTCTTTTAGAGACTGCTCATGATTAACTCAACTTCAAGTGTTTCTCTGGATAAAAAAACAAACAAACAGGAAAAAAAAAAAAGAAGAAGAAAAGGAAACTCCTATGTGGGTTTTTGCCAGTCTCTGTTCACAGAAGCATTTTTATAGAAATACTAGAGGTTTTATTAACTTATATTTAGGATGTGTGATAATAACAACTAAAAAAAAAAAATAGCAGTACTATTTATACTATTCCTAAAGTCTCCTGGAATTAAAGCACAGCATATAATTCCTGCAGTAGGTGTTACCTTTGGCATTCAATAGAAAAAACGTGTTGAAATTCTGAAGTGTTATGTAAGTGTTGATTATTAGTAGCAGTACACCATGAGAGAAAATTTAAAAGGCAGGACTTGAGGTATTTTTCACTTTCTTTTTTGCTCACATTTAGATTTTCATGAAAACATAAGATTTTGTACTTTCCCCCTTCATAATGATTTCTTTTTCTTTACAAGTGAAAACTAAATGGCTGCCTAGTACTTTTAACATCGGTTTTATTGGAGACAGAGAAGCACATAGTTTGTTCTCAGTGACTATAAAAATCAAACATCAAAAATCACATGCAACATCTACATCACGTGTGAACCTTGAAGGTATTAGATGAATTGAAAGACACCAGGTACGAAAGAACACATATTGCATGATTCCATTTATGTGAATTTCAAGAATAGGAAAAGTCATAAGACAGAAAGTAGATGGTGGTTGCCAGCATTTGGGAGTATATGGGAAGAATGGGATGACTATTAAGTATATAAGGTTTCTTCTTAGCATGATAAAAATGATTTGGAATTAGTGATGATATTAGCATCAGTTCAGTCTAGTTCAGTTGCTCAGTTATGTCTGACTCTTTGTGACCCCATGGACTGTAGCGTGCCAGGCTTCCCTGTCCATCAAGAACTTCCAGAACTTGCTCAAACTCATGTCCATCGAGTCAGTGATGCCATCCAACCATCTCATCTTTTGTTGTCCCCTTCTCCTACCTTCAATCTTTCCCAGAATCAGGGTTTTTTCCAATGAGTCAATTCTTCGCATCAAGTGGCCAAAGTATTGGAGCTTCAGCTTCAGCATCAGTCCTTTCAATGAATATTCAGGACTGGTTTCCTTTAGGATTGACTGATTTGATCTCCTTGCCATCCAAAGGACTCTCAAGAGTCTTCTTCAACACCACAGTTCAAAAGCATGAATTTTTTGGCACTCAGCCTTCTTTATGGTCCAACTCTCATAGCCATACATGACTACTAGAAAAACCATAGCTTTGACTACACAGATCTTTGTCAGCAAAGTAATGTCTCTGCTGTTTAATATGCTGTCTACATTGGCCATAGCTTTTCTTTCAAAGAGCAAGCATCTTTTAGTTTCATAGCTGTAGTCACCATCTACAGTGATTTTGGAGCCCAAGAAAATAAAGTCTCTCACTGTTTCCATTGTTTCCTTGTTTCCACTGTTTCCATCTATTTGCCATGAAGTGATGGGACCAGATGCCATGATCTTAGTTTTTTGAATGTTGGGTTTTAAACCAACTTTTTCACTCTCTTCTTTCACTTTCATCAGGAGGCTCTTTAGCTTCTCTTCACTTTCTGCCATAAGGGTGTGTCATCTGCATACCTGAGATTATTGATATTTCTCCCTGCAATCTTGATTCTAGCTTGTGCTTCATCCAGCCTGGCATTTCACGTGATGTACTCTGCATATAAGTTAAATAACCAAGGTGACAATATACAGTCTTGATGTACCCCTTTCCCAGTTTTGAACCAACCCGTTGTTCCATGTCTGATTCTAACTGTTGCTTCTTGACCTGCATATAGATATCTCAGGAGGTAAGCAAGTGGTCCAGTATTCCCATCTCTTCAGGAATTTTACATGGCTTGCTGTGATCCACACAGTCAAAGGCTTCAGCATAGTCAATGAAACAGAAGTAAATGTTTTTTTGGAGTTCTCTTGCTTTTTCAATGATCCAATGGATGTTGGCAATTTAAAACAACTGAATTGTAAACTGTAAAACAGTTAATTTTATGGTAGCTCAATAAAAAATTATACACAGTGAGAAATGGATAAAAATTTATTTATTTAATTTTAGGTCTGCTAAATCTGGTAGCGTCAAGAAAGTATTTTTTGATCTTTAAATATAATACTTTGTTGTTGCAGAAATTATATTATTGTATTATATACCTTTGGAAAAGAACCATTATCTTTTGGGAACACTGTTGTTGTACTTGATTTTTTTCTACTGAAAAGTCCACTCTCATATACCCTATATGATTTCATATCCCTTACAGTGACTTAGGGAAACTGAAACCTGGGTTTCAGTTCTCTTCTCCATGAAATTTGCCCTGTACTATGGGACCTGATACAAACAGTCTGGAGCTCATGGGTGTGACTCAGATTAGGACAGAAATTACTATATACTCACCAAATGCTGCGTCTGTCACAGCCTGAATCCAACCCAAAGGCAAAAGCAATACAATCATTTGAATAGGGGACATTTATTGTAAAGAATTATTAAATTATGATAGAGAAGTAACTGTAATGGTGTGAAGAGATGTAATGATTAGATCATTATAAAGATGTAATGGACATCCTAGGGCTGAAGGAGAAAGTCCAAGGAAGGATCATTTAGAATTCCAAGCCTGGGCTTCAGAACTCATCAAGGCTGTATGGCTGCAGTCAACTGGATGGCAGAGACATCCACTAGCTTGCCCAGGTCAGAGCTGGTTCAGTCGCAGACAAATAGGAAAAAATGCTCTAGGGTACAGAGGACCTGAGGCTTTCCTGGTGGCTCAGATGGTAAGGAATCCACCTGCAGTGCAGGAGACCTGGGTTTGATCCCTGGGCTGGAAAGATCCCTGGAGAAAGGACTGGCTACCCATTCTAATATTCTTTCCTGGAGAATCCCATGGACAGAGCAGCCTGGTGGGCTATAGTCCATGGGGTTGCTAAGAGTCAGACAGGACTGACCAACTAACAGACAGAGGAGCTGAGGCCCCTGGGCAGGAGTTCAGAGAGTTGGATGTGATATCAGTGAGGCCTGGAGTGGGTGGCACTCACTTGAGGAGGGATGCTGATGAGTCATCTGTCTTATGCAGAAGCAGCAAGGTTGTTGAGGGACTGTATGGTCTAGGTGGGCAGCTGAGACACAGCACCGCTGGATGTCAGCAAACACAGCAGCAAGGGACTGTGCATAAGGGGCAAGGGGAAGCAAAGCTCATTACACCAGACCAGGAAAAGGGGCTCCCTCCCCTTTGAAGCAACACCTATTGACAAAGCTTCACACACAGCTCACCGTGCAGAAGAAATGTTTAAGGAATCTGTTCCAATATTGCAAAGCAGGACCTAACGTGACAACAAGGAGGTGAAAGTCAGTAAACTGATAGCTCGTGCACTGTTTCTTTTTCCTCTTTCACATACAGTGTAGCCATATTACTCGATGAAAGTGAAAGAGGAGAGTGAAAAAGTTGGCTTAAAGCTCAACATTCAGAAAACTAAGATCCTGGCATCTGGTCCCATCACTTCATGGGAAATAGACAGGGAAACAGTGGAAACAGTGACAGACTTTATTTTGGGGGGCTCCAAAATCACTGCAGATGGTGACTGGAGCCATGAAATTAAAAGACGCCTGCTCCTTGGAAGAAAAGCTAGACAACCTAGACAGCATATTAAAAAGCAGAGACATTACTTTGCCAACAAAGGCCCAGCTAGTCAAGGCTATGGTTTTTCCAGTAGTCATGTATGGATGTGAGAGCTGGACTGTAACAAAAGCTGAGAGATGAAGAAGTGATGTTTTTGAACTGTGGTGTTCGATAAGACTCTTGAGAGTCCCTTGGACTACAAGGAGATCCAACCAGTCCATTCTAAAGAAAACCAGTCCTGAATATTCATTGGAAGGACTGATGCTAAAGCTGAAACTCTAGTACTTTGGCCACCTGATGGGAAGAAGTGACTCATTTGAAAAGACCTTGATGCTGAGAAAGATTGAAGGCGGGAGGAGAAGGGGACAACAGAGGATGAGATAGTTGGATGGCATCACCAGCTCAATGGACATGAGTTTGAGTAAACTCCAGGAGTTGATGATCGACAGGGAGGCCTGGTTTGCGTCAGTCCATGGGGTAGCAAAGAGTCAGACATGACTGAGCAATTTAACTGAACTGCAGCCATATTTATCAGCTCCTGAGAAGGCGATGGCACCCCACTCTAGTAATCTTGCCTGGAAAATCCCATGGATGGAGGAGCTTGGTGGGTTACAGTCCATGGGGTCGCTGAGGGGCGGACACAACTGAGTGACTTCCCTTTCACTTTTCACTTTCATGCATTGGAGAAGGCAATGGCAACCCACTCCAGTGTTCTTGCCTGGAGAATCCCAGGGATGGGGGAGCCTGGTGGGCTGCCATCTATGGGGTTGTACAGAGTCAGACACGACTGAAGTGACTTAGCAGCAGCAGCTGCAGTTAAGTGGGGTGACTGTTGTAAATTCATAGCCATTAAGATGTGCATCAGAGAAGGCAGTGGCACCCCACTCCAGTGCTCTTGCCTGGAAAATCCCATGGATGGAGGAGCTTGGTGGGTTGCAGTCCATGGGGTCGCTGAGGGTAGGACACAACTGAGGACTTCCCTTTCACTTTTCACTTTCACGCATTGGAGAAGGAAATGGCAACCCACTCCATGTTCTTGCCCGGAGAATCCCAGGGACGGGGGAGCCGGGTGGGCTGCCGTCTATGGGGTCGTGCAGAGTCGGACGCGACTGAAGCGACTGAGCAGCAGCAGCAGTGTGCATAGGAGTGATAGTGATCCACCTCTAGATCTTGCCCCTACAAATCAGGTTTGTTTATAAAACAGCCACGTATAAAACTGGATCAAAGAATTCTAACTCCTCAGAGGGTAGCAGATCCACAAGCTGGGAATATCCTGGATTCCTAAGTCACCCTTTGGAGGAGAGACCCTGAGAGAATCACCTGATCAAGATCATTGACAAGGAAGCTGTTATGTGAATTAAAAGCAAATTCTGATGTTGTTCAGCCATCAGAATTTTGCAGTTGTTGGTAATAATTGCATTTTTTGACTAATTGGAAAATGGGTCATTTTTGAGGTTGAGTGCTACCATTAAGAATAATCTAAAATATGCAACCATGTCTCAATGGTCAGACAGTGGGCAATGAGGAACGAGGTGTCAGACGCTGGGAAGCTGGCATTCCATGTGATGTAATGGAAAAATATGTGAAAAACTGTGCCTGCAATAATTTAGAAGATTGACCAATCTATTCTAGTTGCAATATAGGCTTATGAGGAGAATATTAGGTTGAGAAGAAACAGTTTTCTAATATATTGGTTTATTTGGTTGGCTTTAGCAAAATATCAGAAGAGTTGAGTTCAAAAAGGAACTGAGAAATTTGTGATCAACAATGAAAAGCAGAAGAAAGTGATCAGAAATGTGGGACCTTTTGTTCGGAAAATCTGTTTCTAGACCTCAAATAATAATGTGTAAGATAGTGGTTTTGAAAGACAGAGTCTTATTAATGCTCATCCTTGTGGCAAATACTTTCTACATTTTTTTTTTTAGATTGTCTAAAGGTAGCCACCATTAAGTTCGGACAGAGAGGAAAAGAAGGAAGCAGAGAGAAAAAAGTACGGATTAGAAAGCAGAAATTTGAGGCATGCTTGAAAGTTATATCCAGGAAAGAACTTCAGTATGATTGGACACAGTGAACTGACCGGAAGAAAATAAATCAGAAATCTATCAAGGAAACAGGCTGAGAATGCATCTCACCTCGCAAAGAAAACATATATTTCAATATTCTCTTCAGAGGTAGCCATAGAAAATCATTATTTCAAGGCTAAGATGCTTTGAGGATAGAGTCAGAGGTCACAGAGAATGATGGACAGAGGAATTTCTTCTGGAAAACATACTGAGAGTCTATTGAAAGATTATCCCTGCTACAAGGGTAGAGGATCTTCATATTGTCTATCCAATGGGCTTTCAGAATTGCTGCTGCTGCTAAGTCACTTCAGTCGTGTCCAACTCTGTACGACCCCATAGACGGCAGCCCACCAGGCTTCCCCGTCCCTAGGATTCTCCAGGCAAGAACACTGGAGTGGGTTGCCATTTCCTTCTCCAATGCATGAAAGTGAAAAGTGAAAGTGAAGTCACTGAGTCATGTCCAACTCTCAGCGACCCCATGGACTGCAGCCTACCAGGCTCCTCCGTCCATGGGAGTTTCCAGGCAAGAGTACTGGAGCGGGGTGCCATTGCCTTCTCCACAGAATTGCTATGCACCGCCAACTGCCGTATTTCCCATCCTTCTTTTTTCCCAGTGCATCACTGTGGCAATCCTACCCATGCTTATCCTTCAGGTCTTGTGATGAGAGTGTAGAAAATGTATTATTTTAGTCCACGTGCCACTGGGTCACAGGGATCCGTGTCTGCACCTGACAGAGATGAGATGGCTTATCCTTCAGAAACTCTAGAATTTGGGCTGAATGACAGAAATGGGTGTGACTTTAAGTGATTGCCCACCAGGAGGGGATGTTTTAGCAAACCTGTGAGAGAAAGAATGAAATGGGTATTTGTTAATCAGATGGGTAAACTTTAGTAGATTTTGGAACCAAACTCTGCTTCCCTTCCTTTTTATGTGTAAACCCAGACTGGTGACATGTTACCTTTCTAAGTTTTGGCTGACAGTATGTAAGTAGAGGTCCACATAGTACTTGTCGCCGCTTCTGCATTCTCTTGTTTGTCCTTTCCTAGCAGCGGGTCTTCCCTGGTGGTTCAGTGATAAAGAATCTGCCTGCTAATAATGCAGGAGACGTGGGTTCAATCTCTGATCCAGGAATATCCCCCGAGAAGGAAATGGCAACCACTCCAGTATTCTTGTCTGGGAAATCTCATGGACAGAAGAGCCTGAGGGGCTATAGCCCATGGGATCACAAAAGAGTCGGACATGACTAGTGACTGAAAACAGCAGCATAGGATGCTCCAGCCCTAGAGGGTGGCGGAGCCATAAGAGGAAAGGAGTCTTTGAATCATTATTTAGAAAAAAATCGCCGAAATAACCACTGGACCAAGGACTCTCATGTGGAATCATCGCTTGAGTGAGAAACACACTTTTATTTCAGTGTAACCTGCTGAAGTTACAGCAGTTGGCTTTGCTGGACAGACGCTCACAATCTGCTTGAATTAGGGCATGGGAGTCAGGACTCTGAGTCTGTCTATGAAAATGTAGTGACGTCTTAGGTGTAGTCGCAGTGGGGAGATGGGAGAACAGAACATCAAAGTCTAGTGAGCAATGCAGTTGAGAAAATAGAGCAGGGATAAGATGTCAGAAAAAAAGGAGCAAAAAGAACCAGGCGGGCAATGGGGATGGTGAATTTTTAGGTTAAACAGCTACCTAAGCAGACTTTTGAGTATTTACGTACACTTTAGCTTTGATGAAATGATGCCTGGCACTTGGCTTAATTAATCCTGTCACCTCAGAGTGGCCATTCTCCTTGCTGTCTAAACTAGAATTCTCAAAAGTGTCCAAGATGCTTTTACTAATTAGCCCAGAACAACAGACAGAAACCATGGTAGTCCGGGAGAAATGAGATGCACAGTCATACTTCTCCTACCTATAGTCTGTGTAGCGTTAAGATAGAATAAATGAAAGAAGGAAAATCAAATAAAGAAAAATTCCTAAATGGAAAAGTTGGCAGATTCTTATTATTATTATAAATAATAATAATAATAAGTGAATAATTTTAAAAATACATTTATTTATGTGATTAAGTTATTTATGTGAATAAGTTTAAAACTACATTTATTTATGTGGTTGTGCCAGGTCCTTGTTGGGGCAAGTTGGATCTTTAGTTGCAGCCTGTGAGATCTAATTCCTTGACTAGGAATCAAACCCATACCCATACTTGCATTGGAAGCTTGGAGTCTTAGCCCCTGGACTGCCAGGGAAGTCCGCTGGTGAAGAGCTTTAAATCAGCTAGTAAATGAAACATTCTACCATCTTATCCTTAACAGATTTCTAAGTATCCATTTTTCAGGAGGACCTTTTTCAAAAACTGAGAGTTTCCTACAAATCCTGTCCACAGGGTATTATTAATACAAGTCCAGATTTCCTCTGCCACCCTTAAGAGAGGCCTTTAACTCTGCTCCTCCCCAACATACATCTCTGCACACATCAAGCAGCAACTTCCTCATGGTAGGGAGCAATTCATTTTCATGTTGACCTCATGACGAGATGCCTGCAGTGCATCTACAGCTGAGTGCAAAGTGCAGATTAGAAAGTAAAGCCCCAGTTCCCTTCATGCATTAACACAGCCTCCATTAAGCTGCTCAATCAGGGGGCTGCTCCTGGGGCCTGGGGAGCTTTCCTTCCCCAGGGGTTCTTGTCTCCTGGGGCCCATTTTCAGAGGGGGGCCAGCCCAGCACAAGTCCATTTTTAATGTATTTCCACATGTGTCTCTCTGACATTTGCTATCTATGTTCCCTTTCCCACCCCTGAAGCCAGCCCCAATTTAGAAAACTAAGCATTAAAATAATTAAATGGACATTTTAGCCTAACCAATGTCTTAGCTATACACTGGATAAATTGTTATTAAAAAAAAGACTACACAGAAAGTAAGTTTCTATACACAGATGTTAATGTTGGAAAGAAACAATGGGAGACTGTGTGACCTGGTTCCTCTCTGTTGGGAAGAAGGCAAGTTATAACCACCAAGTTTCTGAAGAGCCTGAGGGCAGAGGTTCCACGAATGTGATTGTCCTTCTGTCAGTTCACAGAAAGCTCATATAATATGTTCCAGGAATTGTTAAATGAAAATGGATTAAATACATATCAAGTCTTTAGAATAAAAGGAATAGATGATAAACACGATGTGTCAGAATAGTTATTAGCTATTCTTCTAGTGGTAGACTGCTACCTAGATAACAAATATTAGTTGGTTTTATAATAATTGAGCATCCCTGATAGCGCAATTGGTAAAGAATCCACCTGCAATGCAGGAGACCTGGGTTTAATCCCTGGATTGGGAAAATCCCCTGGAAAAAAGAAAGGCTACCCACTCCAATATTTTAGCCTGGAGAATTCCATGGACTATATAGTCCATGAGGTTGCAAAGAGTCGGACATGACTGAGTGACTTTCACTTTACAGTAATTAATATAGATTAGAATATATGGTGGTGGTTTAGTCCCTAAGTTGTGTCAGACTCTTGCAACCCCATGGACTGAAGCCCCTCAGGATCTTCTGTCCATGAGATTTCCCAGGCAAGGATACTGGAGTGGCTTGCCATTTCCTTCACCATTAGAATTTATACACTGTATGCAATATTGAGGGACTTCCCAAGTGGCTCAGTGGGTGAAGAATCCACCTGCAGTGCAGGAGACGCAGGTTCAATCTCTGGGTGGGGAAGATTCCCTGGAGGAGGGCATGGAAACTCACTCCACTTTTATTGCCTGGAAAACCCCATGGACGAGGAGTCTGAAGGACTACAGACTATGGGGTTGCAAAGAGTCAGGCACAACTGAAGCAACTGAGCATGCATGCATAAAATATTAATGCATTGGGAAAATACACTAAACTATTATTTAAAGGTTGAAGGATTAGTAAATTTTATGCTTAAAAATAAAGATGAGGGAGAGGGCTTCCCAGGTAGCCCAGTGACTAAAACTCCAAGCTCCCAATGCAGGGGAAAGTGAGTCACTCAGTGGTGTCTGACTCTTTGTGACCCCATGGACTATGCAGTCCGTGGAATTCTCCAGGCCAGAATACTGGAGTGGGTAGCCTTTCCTTCTCCAGGGGATCTTCCCAATCCAGGGATGGAACCCAGGTCTCCCACATTGCGGGCAGATTCTTTACCAGCTGAGCCACAAAGGAAGAAAGGGGCCTGGGTTCAATTCCTGGTCAGGGAATTAGACATCATATACTGTAACTAAGAGTTTGCATGCTGCAAGTCAAGATCCCACTGCAACTAAAAGATAACACATGCCCGAAGAAGATCAAAGATCCTGTGTACCGCAACTAAGACCTGGTGCAGCAAAAATAAATAATTTTTTTTAAGACGAAAGAGAGAGAGAAACACAGAGACAGAAGAAGAAAGAAACCTTTATCTGTGTGTTTGTTTGGGGTAAGGAGAGTCATTTAGGGGAAAACCAAGGAGGAGACAAGGGTGGTGATGACAACAGGATAAGAGACTCAAGTTTGGAAGATTTCTCACCATTTTGTAGAATTGATAAATTTTGTTCCATATCATCACTCACTACACCAGTACCTATAGGTGGGCAGCACATCAGGATAAAATGCATTTCCCAAAAGTGGGAGGGAATAGTGGTTAAGAGCTCTGATATCTTCCTGCCTCTGTATGTGTGTGTATGTTGTATACTTTAACTTTTATAAACACTTTCAGGAAGTAGAAGTTGTTTCTAAAACTAGGATAGGTGTCCTTAGCAGTTGGTGAGTTCACTCTGCACTGGAGAGTGCAGTTCTCAGGCACACATATTCTTGACAACCCTGGGGATGGAAGATGTGCAGTTGGATAATGTTAAAATATTCTACCCAATTTCTCTCTTTCCGTCATTTCACTCTCAGCTTCCCCTCCTACCCTGACTTCTCTACTATTGGAACATCTTTACTGTTAGCTCGTCTTTAGTTCAGTGGATGCCAAAAGCAGAATGTAAAGGGAGAAGGCAATCCTTTCCCGGCTTTTCTAGTTGATAGCTTAAATCTTGGGGGGAAATAAAGACTGGGACTTAGAAAAAGCTGAGTGAGACATAAATATGGTAGACAGAAAAAATGCCAAAGAGTGGGGAGATGGGAGAGAAAAGGAATGCACAGCTGTTGTGTGATCCTGTGTCTCTCCCCAGCGCCCCCCCCCAAGCCAGGTCCTGAGTGGGGGTGATACCCTTGGAAAGGGTCAAGGGTTTGGTTCGAGGGATGTGTTTGAGTCTGAGAGAGAGCGAAATCTCTTCTTTGGTGTGCTGGAATAGCAGTGACAGAAGGTAGAAGGGATGTGAGTGAGGCAACCTACTTGGACTTCCTTGGATTTACAATATGTTATAGTCTTTTTAATATACCCAATGCATAGCTAGGTAATTAAGTTAAAAGTGACTATTCAATGTTTTTTAGGATTCAGTTTGAGAATGAAGCAGTTTGCTTGGACCAGTGATGAAGGCCAGAAAGATGGACTTTTGAAGCAGACAGTGGACACCAAGAATTAGATACCTCCCCTCCTCCAAATTTAGACATAACTACAGAGATAATGGGCTTCCCAGGTGGCACTAGTGGTAAATAACCCGCCTGCCAATGCAGGAGACACAAAAGACACGGGTTGGATCCCTGGGTCGGGAATATCCCCTGGAGGAGGTCGTGGTAACCCACTCCAGTATTCTTGCCTTGAGAATCCCCATGGACAGAAGGGCTTGGTGGGCTATAGCCCATGAGTCACATTGTCAGGCACAACTGAAATGACTTAGCAGGCAGGCACAGAGATGAAATGAATCCAACATTGACAGAAGCATCAGCTTCATGGGAGTGTGACTGTGTGTGTCACACAAGAGCTCCACACTTAGAAGGGGTCATCATTTAGCTTAATATGCTGATGTCATCATACTGATATCCTTATTTTTTGAACAAGGGGATCCCATTTTGATTTTGCACAGGGCTCTGAAAAGTATGCAGCCCTTCCTGCTTGACTTCTTCTCACCTTCCTCAATTCCAGTAGAAAGAGGAAACCAAACAGAAATGGATCAAAGGAAAACACAGTTCCATTTTCCGTACATCTGAGTTGTAGGCTGGGCTCTGTAGCGCCGTCTCCAGTCTAGGTCAGGAGGAGGAAGTGCAGCATGTTCAGGTCACGGAAATGGAATTTTAGTTTTTATAGGAATGCAGAGTATGTAAGGGTCAGGGAAGAAAGAAAACTGGACAGTGTGTCTGGAAGTGTGACCAGGAGCAATCTTGAGCAGCTCTCCAGTGGAGAGCTGGCAGAATTGAGACAGCCTGGCACATCTGAAATTGTATATAATCCCCAGGTGGCGCCAGTGGTAAAGAACCCACCTGCCAGTGCAGGTGCCATAAGAGACGGAGCTTTGATCCCAGGGTTGGATAGATCCCCTGGAGGACACATGGCAACCCACTTCGGTATTCTTGCCTGGAGAATCCCATGAGGATTCTGAGGAGCCTGGTGGGCTACAGTCCATGAGGCCATGAAGAGTTGGACATGACTGAAGCGATTTAATACACACACAGGTATATGGAGCCTGGAATATACTGCCATGTTCATAGCATTCATATATTATATACAAAGTAGCACTTTAACAAAAAAAGACAGAGAGGGACAGGACTTGGAATTTAGGTAAACCTGGGTGGATAAACCTGGTATGAAATCCTAAATCCATTATACCTTTTGCAGAGCATCAAGCTTTCATTGCCCCTTTGCCAAAGGGGCAAATTTCATGTCACCTACATTTCAAGTTTCTGTGATGACAAAATAAAGTGACACGCAAAAGGTAGTGTTTGCACAGAGTAGGGTCTCCCAAGCTTGCTGCATGTAACTCTGAGAAAACTAAATTTGCACGTGGGGTTACCTTTTCCTTCAGTTGGCGTATCTACTCTGTGACATGCTACTATTTTCAGGGACCATTTCTGGTCTATTTTGGTGTTCAAAAAAGGTGAAATAATAAAGATGTGTTTGCAAGAAAGTGAGCCAGTGCGAGCCCACAGCTCTAGGCCCCATCCGGGCACAGAGAGTGCAGAGTGCTAGGGTTCCATTCCAGGTCCAGGTGGCATTCAGCTTGTTTCACTCTTGAAAACAAGTAAAATAATGACAATGTGGGATTATAGGATTATGTTTTTGACACTTGTTTGGCTACACTTACCAAGTTCACTGCTGTTTGACCTGTTAAAATACTTGAATTTGGTTCACTAGAGAAATAATGGGCTTCCTTGGCTCAGACAGTAAAGAATCTGCCTGCAATGTGGGAGACCTGGGTTCAATTCCTGGGTTGGGAAGATTCCTCGGGAGGAGGGCATGGCAACCCACTCCAGTATTCTTGCCTGGAGACTCCCCATGGACAGAGGTGCCTGGTAGGCTACAGTCCAGGGGGTCACAGAGAATAGGACACAGATGAGCGACTAAGCGCAGCACAGCATAGAGAAATAATACTTTTCACCTCTTCTCCCACAATGGGTGGGTCTTTATATTCTCCCTTTCATAGCATTCGAACAAGGCCCTTCTGGTCCTATAGCAAATACTGTACAGAAGTACTTTTCTACTGAAGGAAATGTATCTTTTAATATGTCACTCTTGACCTTTTCAATTTTTTTTTCTAAAGTCAGATTTAACATTTAGTTTTGAACGTGGACAAGTAATCACTGGGGATGGAACCAAGATCAGAAAGTTCATTTTAACAGGGACCCGAACTTGGCCTCAAACTTAAAAACG
>SJXQ01007738.1:25000-37345 GCA_006408695.1 Aepyceros melampus
AACACTGAAAGAGCAGACGAGATTTTTTCCTCTTTTTTGGGGTGTTTTTCCGGTTTTGTGGCCTCGAGTTCCTCCTCTTTGATTTTCTTGACCTTGTTTGGCTTCGTCGGCTTTTTCTCAGAGTCTTTATTCTGCGGCTCGGTCTGCTGTCCTGACAGAGAGGGTGGTGGTGGTGGAGGCGGAGGAGGGGGTGGCGGAGGAGCTGGAGTCTGCAGCAGAGGTTTGGTGGGGGCGCTGCCGAGAGACAGGGCAGGAGACGAAGTAGCTGAAGTAGGAAACCCAAGCATGCCTGCACCCGGCGGTGTTAACGCTGCAAAGGATAACAGAGAGACGCCCACTGTCAGTGCCCGGAGCCACACGCATGCTCAATCCCTAGACAGCTCTCGAAAACATTATTAACACGCACCAGGAATCGTCAAGGGCACCGGGCTTTTCTGTGTTCCTCTCCTTTTCCCTAGTTAGTTTCAAACTCCCACAGTTAACTCTCAGAAATGGAATCTACACACTTGTGTGTGTTTGTTGCCCGGTCATATCCAACCCTTCGCAACCCATGGACTGTAGCGTCCACGGAATTCTCCAGGCAAGAACGCTGGAGTGGGTAGACGTTCCCTTCTCCAGGAGAATCTTCCCAAGCCAGGCATGGAAGCCAGGGCTCCCCCACTGCAGGCACATTCTTTACCACTGTCTGAGCCACCAGGAAACCCCTCTACATGGTTGAACAAGATTTTACTCAGAAAACAAAACGCTCGACAGTGGGCTAGGAAAAAAAAAAAAAAAGGACAACCTGGTGAACTGGTGGGTCCTTCTAACTGATACACTTTCCAAGATCCCTCCTTCATTTTAACCAATTTTTACTATACCTCTGGGAAGGTAGACCTACTTGTCCTTCACTGGAGCAGTCTGACAATTACCACATTCACTAAAAATAATCAGCTATCAATAAAAAATGAATTTCATTTGTTTTTTTCTGCCTAACTTCTGATAGAAAAATACCTTTGCATCGGATAAAGAAGGCAGTAGTTAATGCCTGCTGAAGATACCAAAAAACAACCAGCAGTGACATCAGAGCTCTTCTTCACTAGGACTGAGCATGGTTAGGCCTGATTTCATTGTTAAGGGTACAGGGTAAGCTACTCATTACTCCCTATTCTGACACTTTGGCCAACAGTACTTGATAGGAATTGTATGTGTTAACACACAACTTTATCACTGACCCCTCCACCCACCTCACCCCCACCTGTGCTTCTTCCAGGTTTACTTGTAGCAGGCATAAATGATTCTCATATCATTAGAGAAGGAGAACTAAATGCTCAGTAGGCAGACACATGTGGGGTAGAGTGTGACTTGAAATGGAGATCTTTGCTGGATTTCAAGCATGCAGTCTAATGTAGTGGCTGGTAAAAGCCTATTAGAAAGCCATTTTTAGGCTCTGGATAGTTGGGTGAAAAAACTAAAAGACAGTTCAAGGTATAAATGGAAACTGTAAAGTCTGTGCCTTTTCTGAGTCTGTTTTTTTTAGAGGCAAATACAGTTGGTTGCAAGAGGAACAGACTGGAAGCCTAACTGGGTTGTGTTTGTTCTTCAATGAAGGAAGGCTCACTACCAAATGATCCAGACAAGGGCCATGATGCAGGTCTGATGGGCTGATGGAAGAAATAACCAGGAGAAGGTGAATGATGTTTCAGTGTATAGCTGTGGGGAAAACTCTTTTTTAAATATTGGCTAGTCTTCTATGCTCGGAGAAGGCAATGGCACCCCACTCCAGTACTCTTGCCTGGAAACTCCCATGGATGGAGGAGCCTGCTGGGCTGCAGTCCATGGAGTCGCTAAGGGTCGGGCACGACTGAGCGACTTTCACTTTCACTTTTCACTCTCATGCATTGGAGAAGGAAATGGCAACCCACGCCAGTGTTCTTGCCTGGAGAATCCCAGGGTCGGAGGAGCCTGATAGGCTGCCGTCTATGGGGTCACACAGAGTCGGACACGACTGAAGTGACTTAGTAGTAGTAGTAGTAGTCTTCTATGCTAAATGCAATGTTTGGGTGTTAAAAAAATGAAAAATAACTGACACAAAAAGTGACACACATTTCTTTAGTTAGAAAAAGAACTTTAGTTTTTTAATTGTCCTTTACCCAGCTGAGAAACTTTGTCTAAGGCTTAGCATTCAAGATACTCTCAAATTCTCAAGATCACTCTCAATTTGACCCCAATCATTATCATATTACTGTCAATTAGCCTAGCTTATTACAGTTGCTCTTCTTTTCAACCTCACCACACCCAATTTTTCTCTGACCTGCTTTGAAATCATTTCTGTAGTTGTATTAACAGTATCTAAGGATTTTCCATCATGTTAGGGAATAGTCTTCCAATATCTTCAATGGTAAGTGGCTGCTGCTACTGCTGCAAAGTCACTTCAGTCGTGTTTGACTCTGTGCAACCCCATAGACGGCAGCCCACCAGGCTCCACTGTCCTTGGGATTCTCCAGGCAAGAACATTGCTTCCTGAACAATGACTGAGGCCTGTGTGGGCTTCCCAGGTGGCTCAGTGGTAAAGAATCCACCTGCCAAGCAGGAGACATGGGTTTGATCCCTGTTTGGGAAGATCCACTGGAGGAGGAAATGGCAACCCACTCCAGTGTTCTTGCCTGAGAAATCTCATGGACAGAGGGGTCCAGCAGGCTACAGTCCACAAGGTTGCAGAAGAGTTAGACATGACTTAGTGACTAAACAAAAACATGTTTAGGATCACTACTTCCTATTACTTTTTTTTAAACAAAATGAATTATTTTCTGCTAAAAAATTAATTCAGAAGAATTAATCCCCGATTCATAGTTTCAGGCATGAGTGATTTGAGTGGAAGAAGCTTTATGGAGGACAGAAGATCCTTCCTTGTACTGTTAGAATGATATTAGGTTGGTAGCCAGCCTTTTTTGCCTACTCATAATGCCAATTTTAGTTTTGGGTCAAGAACATCTAGGCTTCATACTCAATAATTATCCCCCTACTGTCTAAGTGCTTTCCCTCCTAAATCTAAGGAAACTGCTGGCTTACCTATCTCTCTGACATGAGAATTTAAGACAAGAGAAATTTTAAGGAACTAAGACTTTAAAAAATCGCAGTGGTAGTAGAAAGCAAGTAGATCAATATTTGTTGACTCAGGCTTTCCTATCAGATTGGGTCTACAAATTCTTGTCTAGAGGTCATATAACAAAGTAATGAAAAATTTTAGAAGACTGCAGTAGGAATCTTTACTATAGTCGAAGACCATGAGGGATTTTTAGAAATTCAACATCTTGAGGAGTAAGCTGAGTTAAACAATTAGCTAAGTAAAATTTTTAGTAAACGAGATACAGATAAGGAAAATAAATAATGTACATTAGATCTACTACTAAAAGACATACACTTGTAGATGTTCACAATCAAAAATTCAGTAGTCAACTGATGTATGAAAGCCAGATTTAGAAGAAAAAAACTGAACACCAATCACGATGCACAATAAGTGGTGGTAATTATGAAAGATGGGGCTTTCCTGGTGGCTCAGTGGGAAAGAATCCTCCTGCTAACGCAGGAGATGCAGGTTCCATCCCTGAGTTGGGAAGAATTCCCTGGTGAAGGAGAGGCAACCCACTCCAGTATTCTTGCCTGGGAAATCCCATGGACAGAAAAGCCTGGTGGACTACTGTCCATGGGGTCGCACACAACTTAGTGACTGACATCAACAGCTACACAACATACATTCTTTCCTGTTCCCTAACTCCTGGTCCAATTATCTGAAAGTTTTCCTACAGATGATCTCATATTACTGTGATTTGGTTTAGTTTTGTTTTCCCAAAACTGCTAGAGTGTGTTGGTTGCCCAGTTGTATCCGACTCTTTGTGACCCCAAGGACTGTAACTGGCCAGGCTCCTCTGTCCATGTGATCTTCCAGGCAAGGATACTGGAGTGGGTACCTATTTCCTTCTCTGGGCATCTTCCGGACCCAGAGATCAAACCCAGGTCTCCTGCACTGCAGGTGGATTCTTTACCATCTGAGCCTCCAGTAAAGTCTGAAACTGCTGTCTATGCCCCCAAAGTAATGCTTTTTGGAAGAAAATGCCTGTCTCCCCATGAACATAGCACAGATTTAGTGCTTTTCCCCCAAGTTGCTTTGATCTAGGTCTCGCAGAGGAAAACTTTGTTCTTGAGGTGAAAAATAACACTAATGATGTACATGGGCCAAAGACAATTGTGCTAAAATTATTAAAGACTTACGCTTATCTAGATTTACCCCAAAAATGCTAGTATATTATACTGAGGTATGAGAAAAATGCAAAAGGCATGTTCTAAAGTTCCATTTAAGGGAACTGGGTTAGGCAGTATTTCCAGAGACTAATGGAACATATAAAAATCAGACACATAAAAAGAATCAGACACTGCTTAAAACAATAAAGTAAATACATTAAAAATAGAAAATCAAGTTATTTTCCTATTCTTCTTGAGGAAAAATCCAAAAGAAGCTAACCTCCTAAAGGACAAAATGTGAAAGTTTTCTAATTTTTTCCAGGTGTACAGGCATAGGATTTTCCATTACCATTTTCCCTTTTTGAATATGATCATGATAGAAAAAGACAAATGTGGAAAATTTTTTTTAGCAGAAAAAATTCATTTTGTTAAAAAAAAAGTAATAGTAAGTAGTGATCCTAAATATGTTTTTGTTTAGTCACTAAGTCGTGTCTAACTGTTCTGCAACCTTGTGGACTGTAGCCTGCTGGACCCCTCTGTCCATGAGATTTCTCAGGCAAGAACACTGGAGTGGGTTGCCATTTCCTCCTCCAGTGGATCTTCCCAACACAGGGATCAAACCCAGGTCTCCTGTTTGGCAGGTGGATTCTTTACCACTGAGCCACCTGGGAAGCCCAATATTGAACACAGGCCTGAGTCATTGTTCAGGAAGCAGGCTCACGTGATGGATATTACTCTTCAAAGGGTCTTCCTTGTGATCTTGAAAGACAAAACAATTTGGAAATTAAGATGAAAAAGTTTTATGAGAAGTAATGCTGCTAAAACAATAAGAATTCCATCCAAAAAAGAACAAAATGAGTATTTAAAACCAGGAAATTTGGAGGTTAAGTATTAGTCACTCAGTCGTGTCTGACTTTTTGCGACCCGATGGACTGTAGCTTGCCACGCTCCTCTGTCCATGGGATTCTCTAGGCAAAAATACTGGAGTGGGTTGCCATTTCCTCCTCCAGGGGACCTTCTCAACTGCACATAAGGAGACTTCATTAATGTGTATTAGAGGATACCCCAGGTTAACTGTCATAGAAAACTGTCTCTTGAGCCTTTAAATTCTATACCAATTCTACACCTCTGGTTGGCCGATTGTTTCTTTGAAGTGACCTCGCTCAGTCGTGTCTGACTCTTTGTGACCCCATGGACTGTGGCCCACCAGGCTCCTCCATTCATGGGATTCTCCAGGCAAGAATACTGGAGTGGGTTGCCATTTCCTTCTTCAGGGGAACTTCCCGACCCAGGGATCGAACCCAGGTTTCCCGCATTGCAGGCAGGCACTTTACCCTCTGAGCCACCAGGGAAGCCAGTTTGTTTCTTTATGTAGGTTTTAAGGTGAATGACCTGGGGCTATTTGTTTCCATCAACCTGATTGCGAATTTGGAAGTTGAAAATGCTAAAACTGAATATGTACATTTCAATTAAGTCAGTTTGAGGGTGCTGCCTTTGGAATTGTACTTATTTTATGGCTGATCTCATTCAATGGAGCACTTTTTAGTGATTTTCTTAGGAATGAAATCTTAAAATGGGCCCAAGGTGAACACATCATATTATCAAAATTTATTCATATAGATAATAAACTGTTAGAAGAGCCCAGAGCATGTGAGAGATACAGGAATATTCTACTTATGAAGTAATTTTCTTCTTTTATTTCACCTAGCTGGTATACCTATTTCTTCCACAGAGTATGGGAGATACTTGTTTGATGAAACGTAATCCAGTAGAAAGATGCTGATAGCAAGATGAAGAGCCACAGCTCTGCTCCATGAGATAATTAAAATATTCACCATTATCCACCACAGATCAATTAACCTAAAAAAGATGTGAGCTGGAAGTGTGGGAATTCAGGCTCTCAGATGGGATCCTGCTGGTAACTATGCTGTGCTAATGTTTAAACTCCATCAAAAACAAACAACTAATTCAAGAGAAATTGCAAATTCCAGTAGGTATGTTCATGGACCTTTTCTTGATTAAACACTCTTGTCTGTTTTAGTTCATGATTTAACCATATAGCAGATACATGGTGCCTTTAGTACCTGATGCATTTAAAAACTTCAGCTGCATGTAACAAATTCTGGTAAATTCTCTTTTCATTTTTATTGTATTTTCTAATTTTTCCTTGTTATGGCTACTTAGATACACCCATCATTTAAAAGTCGACATTTAATTTCCAAGTTCATGGCATTTTTAATGTACCTTTGATATTAATTTCCCACTTTGATATTAATTTTTCATTTAAATGCTTTCTTCTCTGTAGTCACCCTCTGTGTTTTTTGAGTCTTCTAACTTTACTGAGACTTTCAATGGCTAAGTCAAAGATTTCCCTTGGTAAATTGTACTTGAAAATATGTGGGTTATTTTCAAATCTTTTTATATTGACTTCAAACATAATCCCACAGTGATAAGAGAACAGCTCTGTATGATTTTAATACCTTTAGACCATGAAATTTTTGTACTTGTTTTATATCCCTGGATATGTTCCAGTGTCTCCTAGTTTATAGTCTGCTGCTGCTGCTGCTGCTAAGTTGCTTCAGTCGTGTCTGACTCTGTGCGACCCCATAGATGGCAGCCCACCAGGCTCCCTTGTCCCTGGGATTCTCCAGGCAAGAACACTGGAGTGGGTTGCCATTTCCTTCTCCAATGCATGAAAATGAAAAGTGAAAGTGAAGATGCTTAGTCATGTCTGACTCTTAGCGACCCCATGGACCACAGCCTACCAGGCTCCTCCATCCATGGGATTGTCCAGGCAAGAGTATTGGAGTGGGGTGCCATTGCCTTCTCCGAGTTTATAGTCTATGGGAACTTGAATAGAACTTGTATCCTACTGTTGTGTAATTGTATAAATCGTAATTATGTTGAACTGGTTCATGGTGCTTTTCAGGTCTACTATATCCTCCTACTTTTCTGTATATTCAGTTGATTAATTTTTGAGAGTTTGATATTGAAACATCAACTAAAAATCTTAATTTATCTACTTGAAAATTGTAATGTATAGTGGTACTATATATAACTTTATTCTGTATTTTCCAAGTCTCTTGTTATATTTTCATAATTAAAAAAAAAGAGAGAGAGAAAAAAACAGTGCTCATCAAGAAGGACCTGCCTCTAACATCTTTCCACAACTCTGATAGTTTTGCCAATCCATATTTCAGGAGGAGGATGTAAATTATATTTATGGTGGTAGAATGAGGAGAAAGGTTAGGTTTTTTAAGTATTTCATAAACATATTCTCTCTTCTCCCTCCTGGCTTTCTCTTGTACAGGCCCTCTGGGTACTAGTTTCAGAGTGACAAAGGGGAAAGGTAGTTAGTAAAGGACTCATTGTCTAAGCAAAGGCCTTCTGA
Organism: Aepyceros melampus; assembly: GCA_006408695.1. Classification (NCBI taxonomy): domain Eukaryota; kingdom Metazoa; phylum Chordata; class Mammalia; order Artiodactyla; family Bovidae; genus Aepyceros; species Aepyceros melampus. Next base: position 32,613 of record SJXQ01007738.1, read on the forward strand.
TCTGGTGGAGAGAAAAACAAGATGTCCTGATCACCACTTAGGAGGGTGACTACACAGGATCATCCATCAAAGCTGACTTGCAGATTAAAGGCCACATATTTGAACTGTTCTTAGCCCAGTGTAAATACCAAATTTTATTTTATTTTACATAATTTTCAAACTTATATGTGTTCATGGAGTTTTTCCACATTAGACATTATGTGGAAAAGCTCTATTTTACATAACTGATCTTAGTAGTTTTTCCGCATAAGACATTTTTCTAGATATTAGTTAATAATCACAGTGATATATAAAGTAAGACCAGAAGAGTAATGCATTCAGATGCAAAACAATTAGCCATTGCATTATTCTTTAACTATATTTGACTTAATTGAAAGATACAAACAAAACACATAATTGTAGCTGTAATATTTAAGGCCCTAAGAATATTCAGATAATTAAGCCCAAGTACGTTCCCTACACATAGGTGGACAGTGGAAGGTAGCTGGTGCTATAGTTAAAGAAAATGACATTGAATAAATTTTCTGGGTAGAACTCTTTGTATTTGGAGATTCACTCTGCTTCTCTCTAAAGCCAACAAGTCTTTTTGGACAAGGAACCAGCTGAGTTAGCAGTGGCCAAGAGGTCGCCTGACACCACTGTTTTTATGTCTCCCAAACTAAAAATGGGAATATTTTCCAAAGTCACATTAAAATGAAAACCGCCATCAGAGAAGGACGAAACTGAAAGGTTTGAAATTTATGTAAAAAGTCTAATTTGGAAAATGAAAAAAAAAAAAAAAAAGAGCCTTCCTATCATGTTTTGGAAACATCTCAGATGTATTAGTTCATTCTAGATGTCTCTTTGGAATGTCATAATTTCCTTGTAAAAATTAAAAAATATATACTGTTAATTTGGAAAATAAAACTTAGTTTAAAAAGAAACTAGAATCTTTTTTTTTTCTTAGTTTGTGTCAGGTACCACTTTTGTTATATGTGTGGCTACATGAATGCCTGTAACACTATATTCAGTTTTTTCAATAACTAGATACTTATACTTATTCACAAAATCTAAACTGTACAAACTGCATTTCTCTTGATAAGCACAGAACTGGATTCATCATCTAGGAGTGCCTAAACAGTTGTCATTTTGTTCTGTCTTGATTACAAATCTAGGCGATGGGTGGTGGTAGAAAGATAGAGAGTACTATTAATGTATTTTTAAGGTTGTAAATATACTTAAACAATAAGAAACAAAATGAATGTTACTAAAAGCAAAATTGTACAAATTATCATAGAAGTGAATTCTTAGTAATTAAACTTTACATATCTGTTTTATTACCTGCTAGGTATAATGCAGGGGCATTTCTGTGGTTAGAAGGCTCTTTGCTTTTGAACTTCCTGGCATTTAAGGGGGAAAAAAACCCAAAACAGTACGAAAGTAAAAAAAAAAATCAGTATTCCTTGGAAAAACATAAATTAAGATGCCAATGAATGCTTTAATACTTTACTTTCTTAATATGTATAACAAATTTCATGTCACATGTCTGCACTGAAATCCATTTGAAATTAATTTTGAAATGAGTATAAAAAAAGGAATGTTTCTGAGATACAATGATATAAATAATATATTTATGAGACACTAATCTACCTTTTTCTGCACATGTTTGGGGTGGTTTACTGCCTGGTTATTAACTATAGCCACTGAAACATATATTCCAAATAACTTAATGGTTTCACTTACTGAAATTAAGAGATCCGATATACCCCTCTTCTTGGTTACATGTCATTGGCTGCCTAATATCACTTAATTCATTAGACTGACTCTCCTTGACATGACTTACTGTTTGAATTTTGTGGAAATCCGGGCAAGGAGGATGGACCGTTCATTCCAGGGAGAAGGACTGGGGGGAGGCCCGGGAGTCCTGGGTAGGCTGCGGGCAGACTGATGCCGTGGAGGGAGCTGCTGTCCATCATGCTTGGCTGCTGTACTGCTAATCCCAGCACGTCTGAAGCTTTCTTTATACGGTCAAGTTCTTGCTGAGCCATCAGCTGTCTAACGGTCGTGGGAGCCAAGTAATCTTTCTCCCGATCAAGCTGACTCCCAACGGTCTCCCTCACTTTGGAAATGTGCTGTTTGGAGAATATATGATCTCTATGGACAAACGGGCAGAGTACTTCACCCCACAGAGGGTACACTCTGGTTTGGCGCCTTCCGTTCCACTTTGATTGATCATGAAAGGCTTCCCTATGTTAATTTTAAATTTCTTTTCCTTTGCCCTTGCATTCTGGAACCACACCTGGACCACACGTTTGGGCAGACCGATCTCATTCCCTAGCATCTCACATTCCTGCATGGTTGGAGTTCGGTAGTCACTGAAGCAAGCCTTGAGAACTTTGAGTTGGAGATTGCTCATCTGGGTTCTGAAACGCTTGTGACCTGGTCGGTCGTTACTTTTGGATTTGAAAGGATTGCTGGAGCCGAATGGGTTTGGTGAACTAGGATCAGCTATGCTGGATGTTTCACTGCGGTCGGCATTGTCATCGGGGTCATCCGTGATATAAAAGCTTTGGTCATGGTCGCCATCTTTATCACTGAAAGGTATCGAGGGACTCGTGAGCGAGAAGAGAAACTTCTCATCACAGACCTCTGTGGTGGGGGTGGTCGCTGTTTTTGGCAAAGCGTCGAGAGTTTTCCCCTCTTTAGGAGACAAAGCTGGCTTCACCTCTCCGGAACTCCCGGTGGTGCTTTCCATTTCTGCGTTTCCCTCGTCTCCGGTGGTGGCGTCACTGATCGCTGTATTAATGGACGAAGTCTCATCAAAATCAGTTTTATTTTGATCATACCCAGCCTCAGCAGGAGGGGCGTTTAAATTCTCTACGTCCTCAGAACATTCCGCTTTGAAAGAAGAAGGACTTAAGAGATTCTTCGGTGACAGTTCTGCCGTCTTGCTAACAGGTGTCGACACTGTAGAAGCCAACTCATTCTCACTCGAGAGATCGATTTTCGTTAATGGCAAAGATGGATAATCAAAATAAATGTATTTCTGCGGGCTATCTCCACCATCTTCGGCGGATATTAAAGGGCTTGGGGGCAAGCTGTAACCTGCCTGCTTGCCTTCATTCCAGTGCCGGGAGCGAATGTGGCTTTCTAAGGCTGACTTGGCCTTGAACAGGGCTGGCAGAAAGGACAGCGTTTATGCGACTGTGCTGGGCCCACTGCCCGGAACTGGCCTTTTCTTTCCCGTGCTCTTGTATTCTGGAACCAGACCTGCACGACCCTTTTCTTCAGCCCCACTTCCCGCGCGATGTGATCGAGCATTTTCCGGGTGGGGTTGGAATCCAGTAGGTATTTTTCATAGAGAACTTCCAGTTGTTCTGGAGTGATGGTGGTCCTTAAGCGCTTATCGCGGTGTTGGTCCTCCCCACTGTTCCCACCTTCCTTCTCACTGCAGTTGCTCTCTTCCTTCTCATCCAGTTTCCTCTTAAGGGAAGCGGCCACGGTGGCCGGCGCTGCGGGGTGGGCGGAAGCTGTCTGCGGGGGCATCTGTGTGAGAGGACCACCGAGCAGCTGTCCGGTCATCAGGGAATTGTTAGGGTCGAATATCATGTAGGGCATGTCCATGGCCCGTTCCAGGAATGGGGAGTGAAGGAATTGGTTCTGAGCAGCCAGGAAGTGCATGTGCTGATGCTCCTGCCAGAGTTCCAAGGTAGGGAAGGCAACTGTACACTGATCACATTGGTACTGAAGTAACTGTGGAGGTAGACTGTTCTGGAGCGAAGTCATGGAAATCTGCAGCGGACTGGAAGGGACGGGGGTCTGAGAAGCCGAGGGAGGTCGTCCCAGGAGTTGGGGCGGTTTGGGTGGCTGGGGCTGAGCGGCTGAGGCTGGCGGCGGCGGTGGTGGGTCCGAGGAAGAAGATGCTGACGGCAGGGCTGGTTTGGTGCCTTGAGTGTGGGGCGAGGGGTCACCCGGCTTTGGCTTTTCTGTGGGATACTCGGGCTTTGGAGATGTCTTTTCCGGTTCCGGTTTGGGTGACGGGATCAGGGGGGTGCTGGTCCCAGAAGCAGAGCCCCCAGCAGGGGCAGGATTGGTTTTGGCTGCTTCGGTCTGGCCGGGCACTGAACAATGCTTATACACCACCTGATCTGTGGCGTCCATGGAGTCTTCAGTTTGGCTCTCATCTTGGGCATCATCGTCTCATCCTTGTAACACTGCTTTTTCTGATGCGTGATCAAGTCGAAGATCCTGGGGAAAACCACACTGCACTTTTTACACTGGTATTGCATGTTGCTCGTTCGGATGTACCGCTCGTTTGTGAGTTCTCTTTTCTCGTTGTCTTTTGTCTCTGCTTGATTCTCGTAACTCTTCCGCGCCTTCTGCCGAGCATTCTGGAACCAGACAACGATAACCCGGGTGGGGAGATTGAGAACTGTGGAAAGTTGTTCGATTTCATCATCTTTCGGGTAAGCGTTGGTGTCAAAAAAGTCTTGAAGAACCCGAAGCTGGTAGTCAGTAAACCTGGTCCTGGAAGACCGTTTACTGAAGGATGTGTCTGATTTGTAATGTTCTAGGGAGGAGGGCTGGGGGTCCATTCTGATATCTTCCAAAACCGTTATGGGAGGGTTACTGAAGTTGTAGGGCGAATCCTTATTTCTCTGCCGCTCCTTAAAAAGCGTGTTTCGAAACCAGTGCTTGATAACCTTCTGGGAGAGGCCAGACTTCTCCGCCAGAAGAATTAAGGCTGACACTCA
>SJXQ01007738.1:38393-95255 GCA_006408695.1 Aepyceros melampus
CCGTGTACATGCTCCTGGTGACTCTTTAGAATGAGAACGTTGGAGAACAACTTCCCACACGTCCCGCATTCCAGCTTCTCCGTGCTTTCGCCTTCCCCACTCTTGCCCTTCTTCTGTACCTTCTGCCTGTTCTCGTTGTACTGAATGACCAGTTCAAAACCGAAGTTTTCCAGTAAGGCTTTGGCTGCGTTTCCTCGGGCCCCTGAAGCAATGCGGGGCGGCGGGATGGATGGTTCAGAGGACTTCGGCTTCTTTCCGAGGTCTTTGCTTTCTTTGAGCCCTTCGCCTTCACTTACACTTTCTTGCTTTGGCTTGTCTTGCTTCTCCGCCATCTCTTCTGCCTCCTTGTAAGAGGGTACGTCCTTCACGATGGGGCAGTCGGCACTGGCCACGGTGGTTTGCTCTTGCTTCAATAACTTGCTGGCCGCCTGCTGCTGCTGCTGTTGTTGTTGCTGTTGTGGTTGTGGCTGCGGCTTTTGAGATGGCAGGTGGGGCTGTGTGGCCTGATACTGTTGTGCTTGCTGCTGGAGAATCTGGAGTTGAGTTTGGCCAACGTGATGTTGGCTTTGAATCTGCTGCTTCAAATCTTCAAGCAGGGACCCGGCCATTCCCGTCATGCCCGGCATGCCAAAGGCGGCAGAGCCTACTGGCAAGCCCAGATCTGGCCCCAAGCTGAACTCCGTCCCAGGGATGTAGAAGGGAAAGAGAAACTGAGGCTGCTGAAACTGCAGCAGAGCTTCTGGGGTCATAGGAAAATGGGGCAAAAAGGCAGGGTTGAGAAACTGAGGCTGAAAGAAGGCCGCCTGCTGTTGCAATTCGTGCTGCAGCTGCATCTGAATCTGTGCTGGTGACTGTGGTGGGTGATGTGTAGGTTGAGCAGAGATTAATTCCGGAGTTTGCTTTTTATTTAATTCTTTGGCATCTAAGTGGGTATCTTTGCTGCCTACTGCTGCTAAACTAATGGAATCTAACATCCCTTGGCTGGGACTGTTAACACTGGCTGCCACTCCGTGCCCGCCAGGGCGTGACCTCCGCCGGGCTCCAGCTTCGCCGCCCTCGCCTTTGTCTGGTGGAGCACAGACCTCATGTGGATCTCTAAGGTCGAGCTTTGGCTGTACGCAACGTTGCAGATGCTGCACTTGTAGGGTTTGTTATCTGGGCTGTTGTTGGTTTCTTGAGGGACAGGGCTGGAGGCTTCCTGCAAAACCTTTTTCAACTTGTGCAGGTGAGACACTGAGTTATAATGGACCAGGAGAATGTTCTTCTGGGTGAATGACTCTTTACACACGGTACACTTATATGGGCGAGATGGATCGAGGAATTTCTCCATCGTAAAATTTGGCCCTTTTCTAAAAGGTAAGGTCCGCTTTGGTTCGGAGCCCATATCATCTGGAATAGAACTACTGTCACTGCCTACAGGACTTGCCTTCCCTTCATGGTCCACCTCATACTCTCTTTCCATCTCCTGCTCTAGGGCATGGTCCTCCTGGGCCATAGGTTCACTCTCTGCCCACAGTTCCCCATTCACGGGCAAGGAGGCATACAGCTGTTGAAGTTCGGCTTCGCTCAGTTCGGGGTGGCCTGCTTCCAAGTGTTTTTTTAAAGCCTGGAATGTACGGAAACTACGCTGGCACAGGTTACACATAGTGGCGGCCCGAATCGCATGATACTGGGAATGTATCTGAAGCTTCTGCATAGTCTTAAAAGCCAAGCTACAATGGTTACAGCGATACTTGTAAACGTGGCGGTCTGAGACAGAGAGTGGTTGCCTTTTCTGCTGTTCACTTAACTGATCTTGCAGTGTGTCGGAGATTTTCATATCCTTACTGCTATTTTTATTCCATTCCGATACTTCTGTGGCTTCTTTAGTTGGTTTCTGCTCCTCACTCTTTATTTCCACACTAGCCTTTGAATCATCGAGACCTGCCATACTTTTGTCATCCATTGGACTGTCACCTGTGTGAAGAAAGCATAAACAGCACTTCTTACAGGAAGGAAGTCTACAGATTAAATGCCAATGAATATTGTTATGCAGGAGCCTCTGAGGGCTTCCGTGGTGACTCAGTCGGTAAAGAATCTGCCTGCTATGGAGAAGGAAATGGCAACGCACTCCAGTATTCTTGCCTGGAGAATCCCATGGACAGAGGAACCTTGCGGGCTGCAGGCCATGGGGTCGGAAGAGTCGGACACAACTGAGTGACTTTGATAACTTCACTAAGCTGATCACCTTGGCTTCAGACTGGTTTTCTGAGGCCAAAAGGATTATTTTTGCAGTCTGATCCTGGTCAGAACTTAACAGTGCATCCTGCCTTCTGTGTCAGCCTTGGTTGCTTCCTGAGAAGGGGTGACTTTGTCACCCCGGCCCTCCTCCTCCCCCTGGTATACCATGGAGGTGGTATACCAGGGTGGATAGCCCTATACCCTCTACTAGAGTCACTTTCAAGCCTAAAAACTTTGGGTACATATGATTGATGACCCCTATGTCAGTCCTGAGAAAGGAACTAGCCTTTTGAGAGTCAGGGAGAGAAAGCTCAGTAATGCCAGGAAGAAGGCCTGATCAGGGAGCGTCTGGAAATGTCAGAGACAATCGGCACATTCCTGACTCTTGTCTGTTTTGGACGTTGCTTGTTTCAGAAACAGAATTAGGTAAGCAAAACTGCCAGATATAACTGCGATGCAGCAGAATGAAGCCATACCCATCCCTCCAACCTGTTTAAAGAACTGTTTTGTAGCAAAAAAAAAAAAAGAATCTGCCTGCTAATGCAGGAGATTGAGGGTTCGATCTCTGGGTTGGGAAGACCCCCTGGCGAAGGAAATGGCAACCCACTCCAGTATTCTTGCCTAGAGAATCCCATGGACAGGGGAGCCTGGTGAGCTACTGTCCATGGGGTCGCAATGAGTCAGACATGACTTAGTGACTAAACCACCACCACCATTGTTTAGGAGGAACAGCCAAAGAAATCAACTCTGACCTCAAGGAATTTCAGCATGGGAAGAAAATAAGTCAGAATTAGCATGCTACCACCAGTATGACAACAAGGGTTATAAGCACGGTATTCAGGAATTGAGCCCACAAAATACTCCTGGTTGGTGGTATTTAGGTCCCCCCTCAATCGGGTAAAGAATTTTCCTGTCAAAAAGATTCCCTGGAGAAGAAAATGAAAAGCCACTTGCCTGGGAAACCCTATGGACAGAGGAGCCTGGTGAGCCACAGTCCATGGAGTCACAAAAGAATCAGATATGACTTAGCAGCTCAACAGCAATAATAACAACAAAGGGTCATTTACAGATAACTAGATAGTAAATATGCCTTGGAAATGACAGTTTTTGGAAATGTGTGTTTTTTGTTTTCTTTGTGCATCTCAAAAACATAAAATCTTTGATTGTTATAATGCTAGATCAGCATCATGAATAGAAGGTCCAGAGTGTGTCTGGCACAGATCCTGGCCACAGGCTGGCATACCTGAATATTTCCCAGCCGCCTCAGCTGTGATGACTGCAGGTGTGTCCCGCTCTGACTTCTCAGAGGCGGCTGCTGGCAGTAGCAAGCTGTTGGGCATCATCACATCAGGGACAGGCACCTGTGAAAACCAAAGGGGTTCATGACAAAGGTACCCCAGACATCATGGACTCCATCACACTTTACCCCAGACAGTTGTGTACCCCAGTTATATTTTCTAACCAAAACAGGGACATTCTGTGACTCTTAGAGGTCAATGCTCTCCTTTCAAATTTCAGATCAATGCTGTGGCAATGCTGTATTCTTCTTTACTTTTCTTTTCTTAAAAAATAAGCTTGAAGGTTTCTGTAACTCAGAAATGATAGCCAAGCAAAGATGAAACTCCTAGTGCCCACAGGAATCATTTGATTAACATTATAGGTATATTCAAAAGCAGAGACATTACTTTGCCAACAAAGGTCTGTCTAGTCAAGGCTATGGTTTTTCCAGTGGTCATGTATGGATGCGAGAGTTGGACTGTGAAGAAAGCTGAGTGCCGAAGAGTTGATGCTTTTGAACTGTGATGTTGGAGAAGACTCTTGAGAGTCCTTTGGACTGCAAGGGGATCCAACCAGTCCATCCTAAAGGAATCAGCCCTGGGTGTTCGTTGGAAGGAATGATGCTAAAGCTGAAACTCCAGTACTTTGGCCACCTCATGCAAAGAGTTGACTCATTGGAAAAGACTCAGATGCTGGGAGGGATTGGGGGCAGGAGGAAAAGGGGACGACAGAGGATGAGATGGCTGGATGGCATCACCGACTCGATGGACGAGAGTTTGAGTGACCTCCGGGAGTTGGTGATGGACAGGGAGGCCTGGCGTGCTGTGATTCATGGGGTCGCAAAGAGTCAGACACGACTGAGCGACTGAACTGACTGACTGACTGATAGGTAAGAGAATAAGGCTGCAAATTTTGTGTTGTTGAATCAGCTATGCCTTGTATCACATTTGGGGTTTATTCCCAAGGCACAGGAGAAACAAACGGGACTTTCCTTGTGATTTCTACAACATGGTCAGCAAGAGCTTGTCTCCACCCAGAAGAAATACATTTCTGTCACACAATAATGACAGGTTTTATGTTGATACCTTCACAGAGATTATGGCACACATGCATCACCACTTGGTACCCTTACTGTCATAAGCAGCTTCTCCACGCAATCCGGAGACACACTGTGCAAATGCGTCAGATGAAGCTGGAGGTGCATCTTGTTGCTAAGGACGTCCTGGCAGAGGGGACAGCAGATGACCGGCTGCACTGAGTGCTGTGACAGGACATGCATCTGGATACGACTTTGGTCCCTACTATTGTAGTTACAATAAGGACACTGATAGAACTGGAAAATATTGAATAAACATGACTCCTATTAGTTAACAGATGTTGATGACTTTGGAGCATTAGAAGTCAGACGAAGAGTTAATTAGCTTGCCAATTACAGTGTCTACATACATTTCAACAGCATGGAATGGTTTGGGGGCTCTGAAATGATCAAGGGCAACAATTAAAAAAAAAATGTTTACATAGCAAAGGGAGAAAAAAAAAAAAACAAACAAACCATGTGTACCTGTTCGTGACAGAATTTATTGTCCTCTGTAGGCTTCGATCTTTTTGTTGACACATCCTCTTCTTTTGCCAGCAAGAGTGGCTGGGTTCCCCCTGCCACACTGACTTTTAACTCCTTTTCTGGTGTGATTACTCCTGATTCCCCAAAAGAGAATAGAACATCTCAATGTTAAAAGACTGACAATATCAAAACCAGAAAAATGATGTCTTTCACATAGCTCTAAGTCCACTGAATTACTAAAAGGAGGGGCAAGCACTCGTAAATGATGCTAATCTCAAAAGGCAAAAACACACTTCTTTTTGTCCACTGACCAAGTGGACTTTATAAATGTATTTTAAAATGTACTTCTGTCTCCTGTTTAGATAACCCTCAGTGACCACGAAAGATTCATCAATGACACATGCCCTCTGCTGTCTCAATATACCTTTATCACATTAAAGCAAATCTATTCCCATTCACAAATGCTAACTTAGAAAATAATTATTTTGGGAACTATTTCATTACTTTTTTTTTCTAAAATAATTCACAAATGAAACCAATGCTTTTATGTGGTGAATATAGGATTTTAAAATTATACATTATGTATCCACCTCTGCTTTTTTGTGATTTATCCTTGGCTTTAGATGTTTCAGCAGTTGGCTGTGCATATGACATTGTAGTCCAAATCAAGAAGACAGTTGTTTTATGAGGTTAATCAGAATATTCAGTGTTAAAGATGGTTTAAAATTTTGCCTAGATGAGCAATGTAATGTATAGAAGCCTCACACACATCAAAGGATAGAGTGTGATTCTAATTTCCCAATCTAACAGAAAATTCTTTCCAGCATCAATTTTTCCCGATAATCTCCTCTGTGAGGCTGGATATTACAGCGACATTGGGTAGGCATGTCACATACATCTCACGACAAACACAAAACCTCATTTACCAGCCATTCCAATCTCATCATAGCACGGCATCAACTGACCTTTTTTCTGCTGTTTATTATGAGTATTTCTAATTTTAACTTTCAATTTTCACCATCTTCCAGTCAATTTGCAACTAAATTATTTCCAGGGTGAGGACACTATCACTGGACAACTGGGTGCAAATACATCTTGAAATGCAATGAAGCTAAACCATTGATTGCTATCAGACCCCGCGTAAATACAGAGTCTAGGCGTAATCTGATTGTATGCTGTGCATGAAGATTTATCTTGATTTTTTTTTTCCCCAATCCACATACGGTTCATATAAATGAACAAATTACACTTTATTGCAAAATAACCCAGTTTTAATTTAAAAATAAGGTCAAGGATGTTATGAAAACAACATAAAAATGAACCCCAAAATAGATTCTTTTTCTTTCCTGGAAGGAGATGCATGTTTTATACCATATAAATAATTTTAGGAATTTTGAATTCTGAAAGAAATTTAAAAGTAAGTCTGACTCTAAGGAGACCAAAATTAAAATAGAATTTAAATGACATAATGACAATAATGTTATTCCATTGAGGTCTGTGAAAGGTATAGAATTAGTGCTACAATTTCAAACAAATTGCACTGAGACTTATTTCTATTGATAGATATACAAACATTTGATTTTATTTGAATTGGTACATTTGTCTTATATATACAGGTATATTAGAGAAACTTAGATTCTTTCTAGATATTTGAAAATATAATTTACTATAGTTACATTTGAATGATTTAAGTCAGAGATAAACTAAAGAATTTTATCACACCGATTAAACAACACCCAAGTATTTCATATCCAAAGATATCTCAAAACCAAGAATGTTTATTTTATAATTAATCCAGGTATCAAAATTCTTTTTCTTCTAAAAGGAAAATTCTCAAAGCAGAATACATTTTGTGCTATTGTTTTAAAAGTATTAAAAACAAATACAAGCAAACAATGTGATATATAAGGTTGGCAAATAAAACTGACTGCTTAAGGTGATAGATAAAGTTGTATAAAATGATTCTCGTTTAAATCAGCGAGTGTCTATCAGTTGCCTTTTTTTCCTGTGAGACTGGAAAATTTTTCTTTTAAAATTCCCTAATAATGAGGAAGAATTTACTTCCTTAAGAGAATACTACTATGTCATATTCCCTTATCATTATTTGTGTACATGGTAGAATCTGACATGACCAAATAACAGGTCGGTCCAATTCCATATGCTATCAAAGACCATCACCCAGAAGGTAAAAGAGAATTTCCATAATTCTTGTTGCTTGCAGGATTTAGGAATATCAGAAAGAATAAACTTTCTGGAAACTTCTAAATCTATTAAATGTATAGCTATGGATTACAGCTTATTTTTATAAGCATATACCTTCTAATGTTAGTACTATAAACGATCAAAAAACTGATTTCAAGGCTTAAAACGTTTTACTAAGACTGTACATTGGTGTAAGTATTTGGTATAATTAATCCATATTATTTTTAATGTATATTCATATTATCAAGAATATAATTGCTTTTGAATTTAGGGACATTTATGCTGCCTCAAGAAAAGAGTTAAGTTTTTTATGGTCACTATTTTTCATAACCATTGTGGTAACTGCTAGATATAGTATTCTACCCTATATATGTGTCAGCTTCAATATTTTTTGGCTAATTAAGTTAATTAAACCATGATCTTAATGTAAGCTAGGGGCTCCCTAAAGACCATTTTATTTTAAATTGAGAAGAAGTTATAAAATCTAGACCCTCAAACTCTAGCTAGGCACCTCAGAAATACATGCTATTGATAAGCAGCAGCAGAGAATGTTAAGATGCAATAGTATATGACAAAAACAGACTCTTGAAGCTAAAACAGGTCATCATGATTATTTGCAAAAATGAGAGACCTTATATTTTATGCATGTATGCCTTTTCTGCAAAAAGGGGTACCATCTTAGGTATTTGCTGCCTCCCTGGTGAATTATAGGAAATCAAATCTGGGGTCTTTTTCTGAATTGTTTTATTCTAGAAATATATTAAATAAAGGCTAATTACTTTTAGGAAGGTTTTGGTTTTCTGACTACTCATAGTTTATGTCTACAACTTTACTTGAAATGAACACTGTTTTGTTACCAAAATTTTGAAATGAGATCATAATTCATTTTGTGTTATTAAGGCCATCACAGTATCTTCAAAAAACAATGTCATTTTAATGTACTTTTAACTAAAAAAATGAAGTCTAATTTCAAATAAATACTGCCAAATAGATGAGTCGATAATTATCTGTCAGTTACGGGGTTATTTAACTTGCATGAGATTGCTAATATAAAAATGACATAATTCATTTCAATTCAGATGCCGCCTACTTAATAAATTTTCAATCCCTAAAATACAGAAGGTTGTAAAATGGTTTATGTTCATAACAACTGAGGAAAATCCAATAACATATATGTATTCAAAGCAAATCTTAAAAAAAAATACAGCAAAATTCTGGGTTATTACTTATGAATCAATGTATTTATAAAGTTTGAATACTGTAAAACTTGTATATAACACTAGATGTTATTCAACTCCAAATAAGCCTAAATTATAATGACTGGTACAGTATTCCTTCTAATGAGACTAGAATGAAAGGATAATTTTAATTGCAGTAATGAAGGTTAATTTCCATCTTTCCTCATGTTTACTCCCTTATTAAAAAGCGGTCCCCTTAGCCATGGCAGAGACATATTACATTTTCAATGCAAATGTATTAATCTGGATAAACTCTATATTAATTCTTATAGTGCACAGAGCTATAATTTGGATTATAATTAATCTAAAGTGGCACTAGATTTAAATGACAATATAAATGAGGCATTAGGAGGCTTTTCTATTATGAATGAATATTCAACAAATATAACTTGCATATTGCCAAGTCTCATTTTGAAAGCTCCCGTCCTAGAGATTAATGTCAGCAACAAAGTACAACAGCTTATATAAACACCTTCTTCCTAACATGTGTTAATTCCTTCCTGTCTAAAAAATTCTGTGTTAAAGTGAGGTCACACTGTTTTTCCATCTAGCACATTCAGATAGTGATTAATGTATAAATTTGCCAGGATTTTTGACATTTATAATTGACATCAGGAAGAAAACCAATATACACATAAGTGGATAATCATTAGAAATACTTACAAGAAAAAAAAATCCATGTAATAATTTTTTTACCTAATCAGATTCAGTGTAGAACGCAGAAAACTTTGTTAAAAGTTCACGTGAGAGTGGGCACCCCTGTCTTATCCCTGAGCATTTCTTAGAGGAAATGCTTTCTGTTTTTTACCACTGAGAATAATGTTTGTTGTGGGTTTCTCATATGTGTATGCCTATGGCTGATTCATGTTGATCTACGGCAGAAACCAACACAACATTGTAAAGCAGTTATCCTCCAATTAAAAATAATGAATAAATAAAATGTACCAAGGGGGTTAAAAATGTTCATGCGAGTTGTCAATAGTAAGAACTGTCAATGTTTGGGATGTTTCAAAGCTAAACATTCACATTTCAGTAATTCCTTTGAGTTGGGTAAAGTACATTTTTATCCCTATAGATGTAGTTGGAGAGGCATTTCTACAGGGCTAAAAATATGTCTTAGAAAACTATCATTATCTAATGGTCTGTATCCTCTCACATGCCTGAGTCCTGATGAGATGGTGCAATGAGATGCCCAAGAAAGCATAATAACTCATTAGGCCATTAGGCAGTGATTGAGCCCATTATTTATGTAGACCAGTAAACCAAGCTGATGGAGACAGAGCCCTTGTATCTGTGGTATGTTCCAAGCAAGACTGCTTACTCATTGATGAGATTGGAGCCATTTTCAAGAGATTCCCACAACTCATTCTTTACAAGGTATTAGTTACTGAAAACCAAGCACAATTTCACATTCCTAAGCATTACGTGAATACTCAACACACACCAATGGGCTGTGTGTTTGACACACTCTTCTGAATGTGTTGGGTTAGGGGTGGAACATACCCTGCAGTCTCTTTTGGTGCAACTGTGAGAAAATCATGACTGAAGGCAGGGAGAATCATGGCCTTCCTGAAGCAGTCAAGCAGCTAGCTTTCATGAGATCCTCCTAGACCTAAGCTGACTCCCTTGCTATTTCCAATTCTTTTCAAATGAAGTTTAGATGGCACTGCCCTTGACCGTATCTGATACCTTGTCAGTAACCCCAGGAGCTGTATTATTATACAGTTAGGGGATTTTTTTTTTTTTTTTNCCTCCGGGAGTTGGTGATGGACAGGGAGGCCTGGCGTGCTGTGATTCATGGGGTCGCAAAGAGTCAGACACGACTGAGCGACTGAACTGACTGACTGACTGATAGGTAAGAGAATAAGGCTGCAAATTTTGTGTTGTTGAATCAGCTATGCCTTGTATCACATTTGGGGTTTATTCCCAAGGCACAGGAGAAACAAACGGGACTTTCCTTGTGATTTCTACAACATGGTCAGCAAGAGCTTGTCTCCACCCAGAAGAAATACATTTCTGTCACACAATAATGACAGGTTTTATGTTGATACCTTCACAGAGATTATGGCACACATGCATCACCACTTGGTACCCTTACTGTCATAAGCAGCTTCTCCACGCAATCCGGAGACACACTGTGCAAATGCGTCAGATGAAGCTGGAGGTGCATCTTGTTGCTAAGGACGTCCTGGCAGAGGGGACAGCAGATGACCGGCTGCACTGAGTGCTGTGACAGGACATGCATCTGGATACGACTTTGGTCCCTACTATTGTAGTTACAATAAGGACACTGATAGAACTGGAAAATATTGAATAAACATGACTCCTATTAGTTAACAGATGTTGATGACTTTGGAGCATTAGAAGTCAGACGAAGAGTTAATTAGCTTGCCAATTACAGTGTCTACATACATTTCAACAGCATGGAATGGTTTGGGGGCTCTGAAATGATCAAGGGCAACAATTAAAAAAAAAATGTTTACATAGCAAAGGGAGAAAAAAAAAAAAACAAACAAACCATGTGTACCTGTTCGTGACAGAATTTATTGTCCTCTGTAGGCTTCGATCTTTTTGTTGACACATCCTCTTCTTTTGCCAGCAAGAGTGGCTGGGTTCCCCCTGCCACACTGACTTTTAACTCCTTTTCTGGTGTGATTACTCCTGATTCCCCAAAAGAGAATAGAACATCTCAATGTTAAAAGACTGACAATATCAAAACCAGAAAAATGATGTCTTTCACATAGCTCTAAGTCCACTGAATTACTAAAAGGAGGGGCAAGCACTCGTAAATGATGCTAATCTCAAAAGGCAAAAACACACTTCTTTTTGTCCACTGACCAAGTGGACTTTATAAATGTATTTTAAAATGTACTCTGTCTCCTGTTTAGATAACCCTCAGTGACCACGAAAGATTCATCAATGACACATGCCCTCTGCTGTCTCAATATACCTTTATCACATTAAAGCAAATCTATTCCCATTCACAAATGCTAACTTAGAAAATAATTATTTTGGGAACTATTTCATTACTTTTTTTTTCTAAAATAATTCACAAATGAAACCAATGCTTTTATGTGGTGAATATAGGATTTTAAAATTATACATTATGTATCCACCTCTGCTTTTTTGTGATTTATCCTTGGCTTTAGATGTTTCAGCAGTTGGCTGTGCATATGACATTGTAGTCCAAATCAAGAAGACAGTTGTTTTATGAGGTTAATCAGAATATTCAGTGTTAAAGATGGTTTAAAATTTTGCCTAGATGAGCAATGTAATGTATAGAAGCCTCACACACATCAAAGGATAGAGTGTGATTCTAATTTCCCAATCTAACAGAAAATTCTTTCCAGCATCAATTTTTCCCGATAATCTCCTCTGTGAGGCTGGATATTACAGCGACATTGGGTAGGCATGTCACATACATCTCACGACAAACACAAAACCTCATTTACCAGCCATTCCAATCTCATCATAGCACGGCATCAACTGACCTTTTTTCTGCTGTTTATTATGAGTATTTCTAATTTTAACTTTCAATTTTCACCATCTTCCAGTCAATTTGCAACTAAATTATTTCCAGGGTGAGGACACTATCACTGGACAACTGGGTGCAAATACATCTTGAAATGCAATGAAGCTAAACCATTGATTGCTATCAGACCCCGCGTAAATACAGAGTCTAGGCGTAATCTGATTGTATGCTGTGCATGAAGATTTATCTTGATTTTTTTTTTCCCCAATCCACATACGGTTCATATAAATGAACAAATTACACTTTATTGCAAAATAACCCAGTTTTAATTTAAAAATAAGGTCAAGGATGTTATGAAAACAACATAAAAATGAACCCCAAAATAGATTCTTTTTCTTTCCTGGAAGGAGATGCATGTTTTAACCATATAAATAATTTTAGGAATTTTGAATTCTGAAAGAAATTTAAAAGTAAGTCTGACTCTAAGGAGACCAAAATTAAAATAGAATTTAAATGACATAATGACAATAATGTTATTCCATTGAGGTCTGTGAAAGGTATAGAATTAGTGCTACAATTTCAAACAAATTGCACTGAGACTTATTTCTATTGATAGATATACAAACATTTGATTTTATTTGAATTGGTACATTTGTCTTATATATACAGGTATATTAGAGAAACTTAGATTCTTTCTAGATATTTGAAAATATAATTTACTATAGTTACATTTGAATGATTTAAGTCAGAGATAAACTAAAGAATTTTATCACACCGATTAAACAACACCCAAGTATTTCATATCCAAAGATATCTCAAAACCAAGAATGTTTATTTTATAATTAATCCAGGTATCAAAATTCTTTTTCTTCTAAAAGGAAAATTCTCAAAGCAGAATACATTTTGTGCTATTGTTTTAAAAGTATTAAAAACAAATACAAGCAAACAATGTGATATATAAGGTTGGCAAATAAAACTGACTGCTTAAGGTGATAGATAAAGTTGTATAAAATGATTCTCGTTTAAATCAGCGAGTGTCTATCAGTTGCCTTTTTTTCCTGTGAGACTGGAAAATTTTTCTTTTAAAATTCCCTAATAATGAGGAAGAATTTACTTCCTTAAGAGAATACTACTATGTCATATTCCCTTATCATTATTTGTGTACATGGTAGAATCTGACATGACCAAATAACAGGTCGGTCCAATTCCATATGCTATCAAAGACCATCACCCAGAAGGTAAAAGAGAATTTCCATAATTCTTGTTGCTTGCAGGATTTAGGAATATCAGAAAGAATAAACTTTCTGGAAACTTCTAAATCTATTAAATGTATAGCTATGGATTACAGCTTATTTTTATAAGCATATACCTTCTAATGTTAGTACTATAAACGATCAAAAAACTGATTTCAAGGCTTAAAACGTTTTACTAAGACTGTACATTGTGTAAGTATTTGGTATAATTAATCCATATTATTTTTAATGTATATTCATATTATCAAGAATATAATTGCTTTTGAATTTAGGGACATTTATGCTGCCTCAAGAAAAGAGTTAAGTTTTTTATGGTCACTATTTTTCATAACCATTGTGGTAACTGCTAGATATAGTATTCTACCCTATATATGTGTCAGCTTCAATATTTTTTGGCTAATTAAGTTAATTAAACCATGATCTTAATGTAAGCTAGGGGCTCCCTAAAGACCATTTTATTTTAAATTGAGAAGAAGTTATAAAATCTAGACCCTCAAACTCTAGCTAGGCACCTCAGAAATACATGCTATTGATAAGCAGCAGCAGAGAATGTTAAGATGCAATAGTATATGACAAAAACAGACTCTTGAAGCTAAAACAGGTCATCATGATTATTTGCAAAAATGAGAGACCTTATATTTTATGCATGTATGCCTTTTCTGCAAAAAGGGGTACCATCTTAGGTATTTGCTGCCTCCCTGGTGAATTATAGGAAATCAAATCTGGGGTCTTTTTCTGAATTGTTTTATTCTAGAAATATATTAAATAAAGGCTAATTACTTTTAGGAAGGTTTTGGTTTTCTGACTACTCATAGTTTATGTCTACAACTTTACTTGAAATGAACACTGTTTTGTTACCAAAATTTTGAAATGAGATCATAATTCATTTTGTGTTATTAAGGCCATCACAGTATCTTCAAAAAACAATGTCATTTTAATGTACTTTTAACTAAAAAAATGAAGTCTAATTTCAAATAAATACTGCCAAATAGATGAGTCGATAATTATCTGTCAGTTACGGGGTTATTTAACTTGCATGAGATTGCTAATATAAAAATGACATAATTCATTTCAATTCAGATGCCGCCTACTTAATAAATTTTCAATCCCTAAAATACAGAAGGTTGTAAAATGGTTTATGTTCATAACAACTGAGGAAAATCCAATAACATATATGTATTCAAAGCAAATCTTAAAAAAAAATACAGCAAAATCTGGGTTATTACTTATGAATCAATGTATTTATAAAGTTTGAATACTGTAAAACTTGTATATAACACTAGATGTTATTCAACTCCAAATAAGCCTAAATTATAATGACTGGTACAGTATTCCTTCTAATGAGACTAGAATGAAAGGATAATTTTAATTGCAGTAATGAAGGTTAATTTCCATCTTTCCTCATGTTTACTCCCTTATTAAAAAGCGGTCCCCTTAGCCATGGCAGAGACATATTACATTTTCAATGCAAATGTATTAATCTGGATAAACTCTATATTAATTCTTATAGTGCACAGAGCTATAATTTGGATTATAATTAATCTAAAGTGGCACTAGATTTAAATGACAATATAAATGAGGCATTAGGAGGCTTTTCTATTATGAATGAATATTCAACAAATATAACTTGCATATTGCCAAGTCTCATTTTGAAAGCTCCCGTCCTAGAGATTAATGTCAGCAACAAAGTACAACAGCTTATATAAACACCTTCTTCCTAACATGTGTTAATTCCTTCCTGTCTAAAAAATTCTGTGTTAAAGTGAGGTCACACTGTTTTTCCATCTAGCACATTCAGATAGTGATTAATGTATAAATTTGCCAGGATTTTTGACATTTATAATTGACATCAGGAAGAAAACCAATATACACATAAGTGGATAATCATTAGAAATACTTACAAGAAAAAAAAATCCATGTAATAATTTTTTTACCTAATCAGATTCAGTGTAGAACGCAGAAAACTTTGTTAAAAGTTCACGTGAGAGTGGGCACCCCTGTCTTATCCCTGAGCATTTCTTAGAGGAAATGCTTTCTGTTTTTTACCACTGAGAATAATGTTTGTTGTGGGTTTCTCATATGTGTATGCCTATGGCTGATTCATGTTGATCTACGGCAGAAACCAACACAACATTGTAAAGCAGTTATCCTCCAATTAAAAATAATGAATAAATAAAATGTACCAAGGGGGTTAAAAATGTTCATGCGAGTTGTCAATAGTAAGAACTGTCAATGTTGGGATGTTTCAAAGCTAAACATTCACATTTCAGTAATTCCTTTGAGTTGGGTAAAGTACATTTTTATCCCTATAGATGTAGTTGGAGAGGCATTTCTACAGGGCTAAAAATATGTCTTAGAAAACTATCATTATCTAATGGTCTGTATCCTCTCACATGCCTGAGTCCTGATGAGATGGTGCAATGAGATGCCCAAGAAAGCATAATAACTCATTAGGCCATTAGGCAGTGATTGAGCCCATTATTTATGTAGACCAGTAAACCAAGCTGATGGAGACAGAGCCCTTGTATCTGTGGTATGTTCCAAGCAAGACTGCTTACTCATTGATGAGATTGGAGCCATTTTCAAGAGATTCCCACAACTCATTCTTTACAAGGTATTAGTTACTGAAAACCAAGCACAATTTCACATTCCTAAGCATTACGTGAATACTCAACACACACCAATGGGCTGTGTGTTTGACACACTCTTCTGAATGTGTTGGGTTAGGGGTGGAACATACCCTGCAGTCTCTTTTGGTGCAACTGTGAGAAAATCATGACTGAAGGCAGGGAGAATCATGGCCTTCCTGAAGCAGTCAAGCAGCTAGCTTTCATGAGATCCTCCTAGACCTAAGCTGACTCCCTTGCTATTTCCAATTCTTTTCAAATGAAGTTTAGATGGCACTGCCCTTGACCGTATCTGATACCTTGTCAGTAACCCCAGGAGCTGTATTATTATACAGTTAGGGGATTTTTTTTTTTTTTTGTACATTCTTTAGGCTCAAAACCAACCTTAGATCCTCTTTGTTAAAATCAAATTAGAATCATATGCTAGCCACTATATGCTAGATGCAAATTTAAATGGTACTTTTTTCACTGGATTTTGGAGAAAAATTCAGCATGGAAGGGTGTGGGGTGGGTAGCAGGGAGGCTCTTCAAATAATTTCCAAAGGGAATGGCAAATTTAGACCTGAAAAGACTGAATTACAAATGCAGGATAATTCAGATTTAAATAAACTTGCACGTGAAAATGATATTTTTGCACAACTCAATGTCTTCATAGCGAAAACAAGCTTCTTTAGATGCGGCTGTCACTGGAATTCCAGGAAAAGATAGATGACTACCTGAAACTAATAGGCTTGAACCCGTTTCAGCACTTCTTCTGCTTCAATGAGTCCAACATAATAAAACTAGGTATAGCGTGCAGCAAAAGTAGCCAATGTAATATTCATTGCAACCATAGATTTCCATCTCATACATACAAAGCATGGATGAAGTCATATATTTGCCAAATCAAACACAGAAAAAGCCTTAGGTATCCACACCAGATGCTGGCCTAGGGTTTGTTTGTGCACAAGTAAATGTCATGACACGAAGGTTTGTTTTCAAAGACAGTAGCTTTCATTACTGGGATTTGTCTATTCTAGAAGATCAAAATTACCCAGCACCTAATCCCTTCTCAATGATATTTCCTCTTCTTAGGCTGAATCATCTGTAAACTTTTTCACTGGATTTTGTTTGAAATGCCTCAAATAGATGCCCTTAAAAAGGGCAAATTCCTGAGTGTAAGTTGTAAAAAAAAAAAAAAAAGAAAGAAAGCAAGGAAAAATAACATTTATTTTTAGGGTTACGTGGTTTAGGGAGGGAGGGGGGTGCATATGATTGAATGAAAAAATTCAAGTGATATCTAATCCCATGCTTATGAAAAATTAATATGCCATCAGAGGAATCACAAGTATAGCTAAGATTAATGAAAGGCGCTTAAAAAATTACAAGCACACAAACTGATTTGATTAAAAAATAATCTCGCTGGTCGTCCTGCAATATTCTTCAACTTATCCACATCTATTCTGTCAGATGGTTATGATTAAAAATAGGTCAATGGGAGGCTACTGATAGAAATCACATGCAAAATGCACATGCAGTGAATAGTAGTGGGAATGTTCAGACAGTTTAAAATGAATAAAGGCTTTTAATAAGCTGGGGGTGGGTCAGCAAGGGAAGAGTTGATCGCTGGGATGGGTGGGGGAAGGAAAGGTGAAAGATTCTAGCATCTTACCGAGTCTTTATTAGAGTTTTTGCCTTCACTATTGTCTCTCTCACTTGTGTCTTTCTCATCCTCGTCAGCCCCGGCTATAGGTTTAATGGCTCCTTCTGCCTCCTCACTCTGTTCTTCTGCGAAGAAACACACACCAGTCAGTAGGATGGAAAACCCCAGAAACACACACCCAAAAATAAATGATGTGACCGCGATTCATGGGGTCGCAAAGAGTCGGACACGACTGCGCGACTGAACTGAACTGAACTGACCGTTTAAAAACTTTGTTACTTAGGAATCATTTGCAGACATTCCTTCTCAAAAAAGAACATGAATTTATTCAAAAGTCACTATTAGAACCTGCTGGCTCTACCAATGCAGGGTTTGTTTTTATCTCAAGCCACTTCTTTTATTTCCACTGAGAAAATGTGCCCGTACTAAATTAAAGGAAGTCTTCTCAAAGAAATGCGGTTTGAGCTAGAAAAGATTTAAAAATGAATGCAAGGCGATTTTGTAATGTCAATAGTAGAGCCTTCGAAACTACATGAACCTGCTTCTCCACAGACTTGGATAAACGGCAGAATGAAGCAAATTCTCAGACAAATGTCTTCATAATATAATGTGATAATGATGGGTTAAATATAAGACAGGTGTGACTCTCAACTTTCAGTCCTTAGACCTCAGAGGAATCCTTTGGAATTTGTCAGAGTAAGATCACAAAACTTCAGTTATCCTGGGATTTTTTTTTTTTTTTCTATAGGGGGAGCTCTACAGAGTGTAGGACAGAAGAAGGTATACTTCTATGACAACCACATCACCCCACACCTCATTCATGGGTTTCACACCAGCTAGATTACATGGAAATCCTCATAGTAACTCAACCCTATTTAATTATTCTGTAAATCTCAGCTACGCTGCTGCTGGTGGATTAATCTGTTTATGCAGTTAGCCTCTATGCTGGGTCGGTGTAGCACTAATCCGTGAAAGGCCCACTGTTCTCTTTCATCCTGCGATCATTTGTCTCTCACTGTGCTGATGTCACATTTAATGAATTTTTAGCAATCTGAGTAATGCCAGATAACCAGACTTGCAACTCCCCACAGCATGGCATGCTGTTTTCATTGCGGCACAAAAAATAAAAATCCTATTCCCCTGTTCAGGTAGGAATTACATAAATTAGGAGAAGAAGGTAAAATGGGATTTGAAGCACCAGGCTCCTCAATTTCATAAAATCTTTAATGACCATATAAATTAACCCTGGAAAGGCAAAAGGTCATCGACATCCATTTGCATACACTCTTCTATTTGCTTTTGATAAGCAAAGCTTTTATGCAGAGAACATGATACAATTAACCCTTCAAGAACCGTACAAAACGCGACTCTGGACATTTTAAGTGTCAAGCATTAACTGAAAATTACACACTGCATAAAATTTTCATTGCAAATGCTATAGTGATTGAAAGGGGAAATCGTGGCCCTCTCCACACCCCATGTTTTTTTAATAATGTTCTGGCAGCAGAATGAAATATCCACTGTCATATGTAGCAGCTGAGCACCAAAAAGAAAAAAAAAAAATTGCTATTTAGTGTTTCACTTGCCAGCCATGCTCTACCACTATGAGACCAGAAGACAACAGGATGGGGGTTGGTTCTGGGCTCCATGGCAGAAACTCCAAAGAAAGACTCCAAGTTTGAAAACAAGGATGTTTAAAACATGTGAAATCAGAGTTTGTTTCAACCAGAAGTCCTCAAAGGCAGCATGCAAATCTACTGACTCCACAGATACACTTTGGTGTTGCACCAAAATGTAGGGTGGGCTTCAGGGAGAGGTCAGTCATTGGAGGGTTCGAGGGTAACTTCCCTTTCAGGCAAATACATGTGAAAATTGTACTTGAAGATGAATCAACCCTTCTCCTGGCCCTAGCCTGCTTTCACCCTTCAGTGATAAGAGGTGATCAAACCCAGGCCTCCTCCTTCCAGCAGGGGGCCAGGCTGGGTGGGGACCGTGGCCTGGCTCCTTTAGGGAGGCTGACCTCATAACTGGATTAGGTGGTGTTCCCCCTTCTCCCTCCCAAGTCCACACACGTGACTCGACCATCCAGTGTCAGGCCTGCGACCTACGCGACAGCCCGTGGCAATTCCTTTTCAAACTCGTCCCAGGGAAAGGGTGCGAGACTACCAGGAGCAGATTTACTAGACCTTTCCCCCCAAGGCTGGAAAACGAAGCGTCAGAGTGCTACTGAGCGTCCTTATCTTGAGGGGACATAAAATGGTAAGGGCTAGCGCCACTCCTGTTCATAAAACATTGCACGTCAGGAGAAGAAAACGAAAATTATGAAGGTACGAAAAGAGAAACTCCAGTACGGTCTGCGTCTCATCAGACGGTTTCTGCAGGATCCTCTGGTATGTGTCTTAAGTGTGAGAGAAATTCCCAGACAAGTTCTTCTATACATCACGGTGGTGTCTGACCCCAGCCTGACCCTGGCAACAGTTTGAGAAATCTGAATGTGAACAAAGACTCTGTGTCAGCAGCGGGGAGAGATTGTGGGATAGACGCTCCCCATCAACTTAATCGCAAACAGCAGTTCTGAGGCCATAACTTTGCCCGGCTCCTCCAAGCCACAGCTCATAACCTCCAGGGTGGATTTGCCCGCACTCCCTCGGCTTCTGTGACTTCGGGCCCCCCTCCGCCTTTTCTGGTTCTTCCTTTGAAGTAGGCAGGCAATTAGCTCTAATGCTCCAGCAATTCAGACCTGTTTTGTGGTTTCCAAGGCGAAAGCTGTTTATTACAGGTAGGGCTCTTTGGAGCCATAGAACTTGGCGAATTTTTAATCAGGCAAAAAAGAATCAAAGGGTAACTTTTGTACACCATAAAGTTTCCTCCAAGTTAGGAGAAAAAGGTCACTTTCGTTTTTCAGGCGAGTTTTCGAAATAAATTTGACATTCGTTTTATAAATAGGCTTTACAGTCAAGAGTATTAGGGTGGAGAAACCACTTTCCCCTAGAAAACCTTGTAGGTTAGATTTGGGGTGAAGGGCAAGAGTTGGCAACGTTCTCATTTTCAAGTACCACATTTCCTCAACTGTAAATGCTGTAAAATGTAAGATGCTTACATTTTATGAAAAAAGGAAGAGAATTTTATGAAAAAAGTATACAGCATGAAATATATTAAAGGGATGTCTTAGAACTAAGGAAAATTACAGAAAATTCCAAAATAAAGATGCTAAAGCAGTTTTCATTTTCATCAATAAATTTCTTCAATATATTATATGTAATAATAATGAAAGTATAGCATTTCATAAAATAGCTATATAAACACTGTGTATATTTCAATTATTTTGCCTCATGGAAAACAGAGTATTCATATGTTAAATTTTATGATATAATTCAAATGCGCATTAGGTCCAGTAGAACTTCCTGATTTTCAAATAAATGATAAAACATTTCAAAATAATAGGAAGAAGACAAAATAATATTATAGTCTTATAATGGAACAATTAACTTCCCCTTGCATTGTTATAGGGCTTCCCTGGTAGCTCAGCTGGTAAAGAATCTGCCTGCAATGCTGCTGCTGCTGCTGCTAAGCCGCTTCAGTCGTGTCCGACTCTGTGCAACCCCATGGACAGCAGCCCACCAGGCTCCTCTGTCCACAGGATTCTCTAGGCAAGAGTACTGGAGTGGGTTGCCATTTCCTTCTCCAGGAGACCCCAAGTCTGCTTCGTGCTATCTCTATGATCTAAACACCAGTCAGTTTTGTTCCTACTGCTTTATTATACAATTGGGTTTGGGAATCCTCTGAGTCTTCTAAGGAAACCACCACATACTTTTTAATCCCATGGTGTGGTGTTGGAGAAGACTCCTGAGATTCCCTTGGACTGCAAGGAGATCCAACCAGTCCATTCTGAAGGAAATCAGCCCTGGGATTTCTTTGGAAGGAATGATGCTAAAGCTGAAGCTCCAGTACTTTGGCCACCTCATGTGAAGAGTTGACTCATTGGAAAAGACTCTGATGCTGGGAGGGATCGGGGGCAGGAGGAAAAGGGGATGACAGAGGATGAGATGGCTGGATGGCATCACCGACTCAATGGATGTGAGTCTGAGTGAACTCCGGAGTTGGTGATGGACAGGGAGGCCTGGTGTGCTGCAATTCATGGGGTCGCAAAGAGTCGGACACAACTGAGTGACTGGGCTAAACTGAAGTGAAAGAGCAAGCGAAGGATAGCAACTGAAACATCTTTAGTTTTTCCCATGGAGCATCAATTCTAGACACTTGGCTTACAAGAATTCCTTCTTGTGCTCCTTCTTTGTCTCCCTGTTCAGCTCTACTCCCTCAAAATCTATCCTTTGTATGACCTACTTAAATTTGACTTCTCTATGCAACATCTTTCAGTGACTGCCATTACATAAAGAAAAGCTCAATCTTCTGAACAGGGCAAGAATAGCTGGTCTCTGTCTATCACTCCAGTCTCATCTTTCTTCACTCCCTACCTGACTCTTAACTTGAGAACAGTCTCAAATTTCAGGGCACCAGAATCACCTGGAAGACTGGTTAAACCACAGATCGCTAGGCTCTAGCCCTACAAATTCTGACTCTGGTCGTATAGAGTAAGGCCTGAGAATTTACATCTCCAAGTTCCTGATGATGTTAATGCTCTTGGTCCAAGACCACATTTCACGAACACACAACAGTCATTGATGCCTACCTCCTTTCTATAAGAAACACTGGTCTGTTTTTTGTCTTTTCTGGAATGACTTTTCTTCACTGTATTTAACTCCCATCTTTTCTTTAAGTTTAGCTTGGCAAATATCATTTTTATCATATATAAAAATGGAGCTGATGCTAATTACTTCATAGATCTGTTATAATGTATAAAAATTAGCACAGAGCTTAACACAAAATAAGTATTTAAAATGCTAGCTGTATTATTACTCTTAATTGCTTCTTTTTATATTAAAGAGAAAGTGAAAGTGAAGTTGGTCAGTCATGTCCAACTCTTTATAACCCCATGGACTGTAGCCCACCAGGCTCCTCCATCCATGGAATTTTCCAGGCTAGACTACTGGAGTGGGTTGCCATTTTCTTCTCCAGGGGGACTTCCTGACCCAGGGATTCAACTCAGGTCTCCTGCATTGAGGCAGATGCTTTACGTTCTGAGCCGCCAATTTAGTTATTTTTAATTGATTGATGATTGCTTTATAATAGTGGTTTGATTTCTGTCATGCATCAACATGAATTAACCATAGGTCTACATATGTCCCCCCTCTCTTTTAATTGCTTCTTTCTCCAAAACGTCTTCAAGGAATGCTGAACTAAGATTAGTGTTTCTGGATAAGTTTCTTTTTTTTTTTTTCTTTTTCTTGTGCATTAGTGTAAAACAAGTTAGCATATGGAAATCAGTATTACCTACTTTCCCTAATAGGTACACATTTACTGAAAACAGTGATTATCTTATTTGTCAGTGTTCCAGAAGCACCAACCCCAGGGCTGGAATTATAGAAGGCAGGCAGAACTTGTTACCTGGAACACTGAGTTCCATTTAGGAAGCAAAATTGGGAAAAAAAAAAAAGAGGAGTCTAGACTCTATTGCCTCCCTCTATTCACGTTCAATTAAACCTAAAAGAAGCATTTATTTGGTTTTGGTCTGGTTTGGGTAGTTTTGTTTTGGTTTAAATTTTCTCTCTGTACTCAATCATGTTCATTATTCAACCATCGCTGGCCTGGCTCCACATCTATTGCTTTTCTCAAAGCCACTGATGACTTCCAGGCTGTGAAATCCAATGGCCACTTTGCATCTTACTTGACTTTGCTCCAAAGATGTTAGTTATCACCCCTTTCTTCCTGAAAAACTCCCTTTCTTGAATTTCACTGCATCAGACTATTGTGATGCCCTACCCCTCTGAAAGTTCTTTCTTATTCCCCTTTGCTGGGGATGCCTCCATTAAAAATCTAAATATTGGAATGTCTCCAGCATTGGTCCTAAGTCCTATTCTCTTATCCACAAAGAATGTTTGATTTGAGGAATCTTGAGAAATCTGTATGCAAGTCAGGAAGCAACAGTTAGAACTGGACATGGAACGACAGACTGGTTCCAAACAGGAAAAGGAGTACATCAAGGCTGTGTATTGTCACCCTGCTTATTTAACTTATATGCAGATACATCATCAGAAACACTGGACTGGAAGAAACACAAGCTGGAATCAAGATTGCCGGGAGAAATATCTATAACCTCAGATATGCAGATGACACCACCCTTATGGCAGAAAGTGAGAAGGAATGAAAAAGCCTCTTGATGAAAGTGAAAGAGGAGAGTGAAAAAGTTGGCTTAAAGCTCAACATTCAGAAAACGAAGATCATGGCATCTGGCCCCATCACTTCATGGGAAATAGATGGGGAAACAGTGGAAACAGTGTCAGACTTTATCTTTTTGGGCTCCAAAATCATTGCAGATGGTGACTGCAGCCATGAAATTGAAAGACGCTTACTCCTTGGAAGAAAAGTTATGACCAACCTAGATAGTATATTCAAAAGCAGAGACATTACTTTGCTGACTAAGGTCCATCTAGTCAAGGCTATGGTTTTTCCTGTAGTCATGTATGGGTGTGAGAGTTGGACTGTGAAGAAGGCTGAGTGCCAAAGAATTTGATGCTTTTGAACTGTGGTGTTAGAGAAGACTCTGAGAGTCTCTTGGACTGCAAGGAGATCCAAGCAATCCATTTTGAAGGAGATCAACCCTGGGATTTCTTTGGAAGGAATGATGCTAAAGCTGAAACTCCAGTACTTTGGCCACCTCATGCGAAGAGTTGACTCATTGGAAAAGACTCTGATGCTGGGAGGGATTGGGGGCAGGAGGAGAAGGGGACGACAGAGGATGAAATGGCTGGATGGCATCACGGACTTGATGGACGTGAGTCTGAGTGAACTCTGGGAGTTGGTGATGGACAGGGAAGCCTGGCGTGCTGCGATTCATGGGGTCTCAGAGAATCGGACATGACTGAGCGACTGAACTGACTAAACTGAACGATATCCCTAGATGACTTCATCCAGGTCCACTGGTTTAAATTTTGCATCTCCATTTGGATGTCTGAAAGGCATATCAAACTTAATATGTCAAATCAGAGCTCTTGATCACCCTTCAGCACACTCTGTTTCTCACCAGTCTCCACCATCTCAGTGAATGGTACCACCACTCACCAAAAGCAAGGTTCATCACTGACTGCTTTCTCCTTCTTATGTGCACACCAATCTATCAGCAAGTCCTATTAATTCCAATTCCAGGATATCTTATATACAGTAAATCCATCTATTTCTTTTCATTTTCATTGCCAGTACCGTTAACTGCTTACCTGTAGCTTGCAATGGTCTCATTACTGGGAAAGATTTGCTCTTGCTTCCCCACAATTTATTCAGCACACCTGAATAAAATCGAGCCATTCTACCATTTGAGCCCTGCCATGGATTCCTGTTTTGTTTAAAGTAACATAGGAACTCTCTACTGTGGTTATACTGATCAGGCCTCTGTCTCCCTTTATGACTTCACCTTACACTGCTCTCCTCTTCACTCATCTCTCTCCACACTGCCCTTCTTTCTCTTCACAGAATATGACCGACCTCTTCCCTCTGTTTGTAACGTCTTTCCCCTAATTTGCTCCTTATTATTTTGTACTCACCTTACCTGTCATTTCCTTAGAGAACTTCTCTGACCACTGTTTCTAATATAGCGCCTCCCCAGTCACACAGGTGGGGGCCTCAGACTTTAGGGGAATCACAGTCACCTGGAGGGCATGTTAAACCTTAGACTGCCGGGCCCCATTTTTAGTGCTTCTGATACAGTGAGTCTGGGATAGGGCCTAAGAATCTGCATTCTTTCCAGTTCCCATATTGTGCTGATGCTGTCTGTAAGGGGTCCACACTTTGAAAACCTCTGCTCTACTTCCTTCATCATATTTGTTGAAATCTGAAAATAACTAATTTATTTGTATAGAAATAACATCTAAAAGGGCTTCCCAGGTGGCCGTAGTGATAAAGAACTCATCTGCCAATGCAGGAGACATAAGAGACTTGGGTTCCATCCCTGGGTTGGGAAGATCCCCTGGAGAAGGGAATGGCAACCCACTCCAGTATTCTTGCCTAGGGAATCTCATGGACAGAAGAGCCTAGAGGGCTACAAGTCCATAAGGCTGCAAAGAGTCAGACACAGCTGAAGTGATTTGGCACATAACACACGAAACATCTAAAAATGAGAGAACTAATCAGCCTTACTCAAAACTTATGCCCAGCAGTCCCTGGCAATTTAGAGTAAATTGATGATTCTGAGTTTTCTTACTTGGGGTAATGAGGACTATGGTATAATATTATCAATTAAGATCAAAGAGAAGAAATGGTTTGCTGAGAAGAGCTCAATTTGGAATTTGTTATATTTGATTTCTTTATAGAACATCTCCATGAAACTATCCAGAAGGCATGGGAGTGTCTAAATATGAAGCTTCTCAGAAAGGTTGAAGATATAAAATTTAATGTCTTTGTTTATAAAACAAATACATTGGCAGGTATTGGTCTCTTTTTGGTTTGATATGTTTCTCATAGTTTTGATTTTTGCCCTATTATTTTCAAACTAGTCATTAATTCAATTTTTTTATTGGCTTGAAGTGAGGAAGATGAACTGAGTTTATGCTAATTTATTTTAGATATAGTCTCTGGTTTTCTATGGAAAAGTAACATAAGATGAAAAATAAATGATGATTTATACATTTAAAAAAGTATTCATGAGATAGGCATTCAGTCAGTTCAGTTGCTCAGTCATGTCCAACTCTTTGAGACCCCATGAATCGCAGCACACCAGGCCTCCCTGTCCATCACCAACTCCCGGAGTTCACTCAGACTCATGTCCATCGTGGAGTCGGTGATGCCATCTAGCCATCTCATCCTCTGTTGCCTTCTTCTCCTCCTGCCCTCAATCCCTCCCAGCATCAGGGTCTTTTCCAGTGAGTCAACTCTTCTCATGAGATAGGCATAGGTGAAGGTAAACTTTACTTTTAAGAATTTTTAAAGAGGAAAGTCCTGACTTTATTTTGAAGGGATAGTTTCACTTGAAATTTTAAAACATATTTCAAAACTCCATTATAAATGTGAGGGACTTTTTATAATCATTTTTTTGTTCTGTATTGACATTATTATTCCAATTGTGTAAATCTGGAAACTGGGGTCATTTTATAGCAGAAATAAGTGAGGTGTATTATAGCAACATGGATGAAATTCCTCTTAAACTATGTGAATATAATGCAGTTAAAAAGGCATAGCCTCCATTTCTTAACACACACTTAAGCATGCAAATCGTAAGAGCCAATGACTGTGTTGACACAGTTGTAAAAATCCAATCAACTCATTACCAAAACTAACTCCAGCATCCAGGTTGTTTGACTTGGGGGAGAAACAATACCTAGCTTACTGACTTTCACACGGTATAAAACCACCCATTTATGTAAAAAATTTCAATGTGTATAAATGTAGATGTGAGAAATTATGCAGCAGAAGTTACTTGTTCTCAGAATTTCCTTTACGTATGCATCCAAATTTGACTATATTTAATTTTTATTATATATTTATTATATATAATATTGATATACTCTATATAGGATTTAAATTTTTTGTGTGATTTGATCAGTTCCAGCTAGGGTAGTTCCAGAGAGTTTATTTCATAGATTATGAGAGTAACAAACGTAACTCATTTAAGACAGACAAGAATAAGAAAAATTACCTGAGGTTGCTCTCAACTGCTGCTCTGAAAGATCATCCTCACAGGTCTGGCTCCCAGAGAGGCAGTTTCTGCAGAGGACATCAGAATGAAAGGTAGTCAGCATACCATGGTCAGCTCTGCAGTGTCAGTCAATACCACAGAACCCAAAATTTGACTTTCAAAGAGATAAGCACCAGGTAGAATTCGCTGGCACACCTTACACCCAAGTGGCTGGCCAAATGAGTCCAAAGAATAGTAAGCCTAGATCTCATTTTCATGATCAGCCACACACAACAAGTACAATCATAGAGAATAAAATATGGAAACAGGAAAGGCTCATTCAGATTTTTTGCACTTGGTTATTTGGCCAAGCCTACATGTTATAATGACAATGGCACATTGCATAAAACTGAGAGCATAGTTTTATTTCTCTGTCAAAAAAATAAAAGAAAGCAAACTCCTCAATATACAATTCCCTGGTATCTCATATGGGAAAGAATCTGCCTGCAATGCAGGAGATCTGGGTTCAGTTCCTGGGTCTGGACAATCCCCAGGAAAAGGGCATGGGAACCCACTCCAGTACTCTTGCCTGAGGAATTCCACGGTCAGAGGGGCCTGGCCGGCTACAGTCCATGGGGTCACAAAGAGTTGGACACATTTGAGCAACTAACACAATATAGAAGAGATGATGTGAGAGACCAAAACAGAAAACAAGTACTTGAAGAAAACTGAAGAATAAGTTCAAGTCATCAATAAATCCACATCTTTATTCTGATCTATTATGTGAGCCCCAGAGCAGAAGTGTTGACAACATCCTGGTTTGCTAAATTCACGCCCAAGTCCTAAGTTCCATCTAACTCTGCTCTTCAAGTTCCCTGCTGTAGGAGAATCTATGATAAACAAGACTTTAGGAATTACCTTGAACACCTTATTTTTTCTCTACATCAATTCAACACTTGCTATTCATTTCATTTTACAATGTAAAATAAAAACAGACCTTTCATGTCTGTTTCTCTATTTCTCTGTCATTGTATCTTTCCTGATCATTTCAATAGCCTCCACAACAATTTCCCTGCCTGGAATTCCATGTTTTCCAGTCTAATCTCTCATAATATCTCAAGAACTATCTTTCAAGAAAACAGAATTGCTTGAGTAAAAATCAGAGTTCTAGCACTTTCCAGGTAAGGGGACCCTCAAGTATTACTTAACCTCTCTAAGCCCTGATTTCCTCATTTGTAAAATGCAGAAATAATTACATAAATAATCAGCAACTGTAAGAGAAAATAACACAAATAAAGGTAAAAGGTGATATGGACTTCAAAATAAGAAAAGCTCATATATTATTGAGAGGATAAAAAAGTTGTTATACAATTCTTACACTGCCAAAGAGACTTGAGTTTATCTAATATTTCTAGGCAATAGCATCTGTGCTTGATTCTGAAGGTTTTAATTAAACAAATAATTAACCTTGAAAATAGAAGTGCACACCAAAACGCTATTATTACATTCACTAATTGTTTCTCCTGATACATACAAAATCTTTGGCCTTTGTTGGTAAGTTGTCTAAAAACAATATAATCATAATAAATACACAGTACCCATTCCCAACAATAATACCAACAACAACAACAAAAATATTTTCTTGTAACTATATCTTAAGTTAGTCTTGAGAAAAAAGAATTTGTCATCAGTTTTTGCTTACAAATTGAGGAATAACTTCCAAATAGATCACAGCATTGATGTCTAATCAACAGATCACTCGAGAAGTCCACTTTTTCCTCCCAGCAACTTCTTGCTTCGTTATACCTTGATCAATATTGTTCATTTTATTTTTTGAATTTTTTTTGTTCTTCTGTTGAACTCTCATTCATCCCTCAAAACCCAAAGCAAGGGTCACTTCCTCTTTGCTTGCATAACAATTAGCTTGTATATGTCTCAGCACTTCTGATGCATTGCAATAATATGTAATCTATGTCTGTTTACTCAATAAATTGTGAGTTCCTTAAATTTCATTTTAACATATTCTCAATCAAGGAGAAAGTGAAGAATATCAGAGTCACCTTGTTGTTCAGTCGCTAAGTCATGTCTGACTCTTTGTGACCTCATGGACTGAGCAAGCCAGGCTTCCCTGTCCTTCACTATATCCCAGAGTTTGCTCAAACTCACCTCCATTGAGTCCACGATGCCATCCAACCATCTCATCCTCTGTTGCCCTTTTTCCTCCTGCCCCCAATGTTTCCCAGCTTTAGGGTCTTTTCCCAATGAGTTGGCTCTTTGCATCACCTAGGACACCTTTATTCAAAATATTAAACTACACCCTATATCCTGAAACAGATGAATCTCAAGATGAGAATTTTATGAAAGCTTCCCAGGAGCCTTAGGACTCTATAAATTCAAAGCTTTCTCAAATATACCAAAAACAAGTAAGTCCTCTTATATATACATATGGAGAAGGAAATGGCAACTCACTCAGATATTCCTGCCTGGGAAATCCCATGCACAGGGGAGCCTGGCAGGGTATGGTCCTTGGGGTCCCAAAGAGTCGGACACAACTGAGTAATTAGACCATCACCACCATATATACATATAAATATTGTGTTTAAAATAATTTCTTCCCCTCTTTTCTAGCGAAAAACAATCCTATTTTATCAAATAATCTTACCATTACACACACATAGACACTTCAGTGTATCAAACAGATTTGTTCAAAAAGACATCAGTAGTGACTGAACAACAACAAACAGTATCTAAGTAAATTTGATCAAAGGATTGCTACTTGTCAAAGATTTATGATAATAAAAAAACCACAATGACAAACTTATTAAGTTTCCATCTCTGCCAGGTACTGTGGTAAACTATTTGTGTAAAAGCAGTCATGTAACCTTCATGTAAGCTAGTGAAGGTGATGGAATTCCAGTTGAGCTACTTCATATCCTCAAAGATGATGCTGTGAAAGTGCTGCACTCAATATGCCAGCAATTTGGAAAACTCAGAAGTGGCCACAGGACTGGAAAAGGTCAGTTTTCATTCCAATCTCCAAGAAAGGCAATGCCAAAGAATGCTCCAACTACCACACAATTGCACTTATCTCACACGCTAGCAAAGTAATCCTTAAAATTCTCTAAGCCAGGCTTAGCAATACATGACCATGAGCTTCCAGATGTGCAAGCTGGATTTAGAAAAGACAGAGGAACCAGAGATCAAATTGCCAACATACACTGGATCATCAAAAAAGCAAAGGAGTTCCAAAAAAAGATCTATTTCTGTTTTATTGACTATGCCAAAGCCTTGACTGAGTGGATCACAATAAACTGTGGAAAATTCTGAAAGAGATGGGAATACCAGACCACCTGACCTGCCTCTTGAGAAATCTGTATGCAGGTCAGGACACAATGGTTAGAACTGGACATAGAACAACAGACTGGTTCCAAATCGGAAAGAGAGTATGTCAAGGCTGTATATTGTCACCATGCTTATTTAACATATGCAGAGTACATCATGAGAAATGCTGGGCTGGATGGAGCACAAGCTGGAATCAAGATTGCCAGGAGAAATATCAATAACCTCAGATATGCTAATGATACCACCCTTATGGCAGAAAGTGAAGAAGAACTAAAGAGCCTCTTTGTTCTTGATGAAAGTGAAAGAGGAGAGTGAAAAAGTTAGCTTAAAACTCAACATTCAGAAAACTAAGATCATGGCATCTGGTCCCATCACTTCATGGGAAATAGATGGGGAAACAGTGGAAACAGTGTCAAACTTTATTTTTTTGGGCTCCAAAATCACTGCAGATGGTGACTGCAGCCATGAAATTAAAAGATACTTACTCCTTGGGAGAAAAGTTATGACCAACCTAGACAACATATTAAAAAGCATAGATGTTATTTTGCCAACAAAGGTCCATCTAGTCCAGTCTATCGTTTTTTCAGTAGTCATGTATGGATGTGTGAGTTGGGCTATAAAGAAAGCTGAGTGCCAAAGAATTGATGCTTTTGAACTGTGGTGTTGGAGAAGACTCTTGAGAGTCCCTTGGACTGCAAGGAGATCCAAACAGTCCATCCTAAAGGAAATCATTCCTGAATATTCACTGGAAGGACTGATGTTGAAGCTGAAATTCCAATACTTTGGCCATGTGATGCGAAGAGCCAACTCATTTAAAAGACCGTGATGCTAGGAAATATTGAAGGTGGGAGGAGAAGGGGACGACAGAGAATGAGATGGTTGGATGGCATCACTGACTCAATGGACATGAGTTTGAATAAACTCCAGGAGTTGGTGATGGGCAGGCAGGCCTGGCGTGCTGCAGTCCATGGGTTCCCAGAGGACACGACTGAGTGACTGAACTGAACTGAACTGAACCTTCACAATAAAATCAGGAGGCAATGATTAATCTTTGTTTTACAAATCATGAGTCTAGAGGCTCAAAGAGGTTAAGGTCACTTGCTCCAGGTCCCCAAGTTTGAAACTGACAGAGCTTGAAATAAAACCTAGGTCTGCCTGGTAGAAAGGTCTGTGAAATTTTGGATTTGTCCACTACCACAGTATTTAGTAGTCTATAAAGGTTTTCTTATCTTCATGAAAGCCAGCAAACTAAGAGTATGAGGGTTTGGGGGAGTTGAAGGGAGGAGGTAGGTAAGAAAGAAATTTTCACTAGTCCTATGAAAACTCTGATATTTCATAAAATATTTACATTCCTTAAATATAAACTGTAACCAAATAGTTTGCTGCCACACAGAAATCTTTTCATTTGATAGTGATTTAAGAAAATATGTGTGTGTGTGTCTTTAGCTGCTGTTGCGTCTGACTCTTTGCTGCCCCTTGGATTGCAGCCCACCATACTCCTCTGTCCATGGGATTTTCCAGGCAAGGATACTGAAATAGTTGCCATTTCCTCCTACAGGAGATCTTCCTGATCCAGAGATTGAACTCATCTCCTGCACTGGCAGGTGGATTCTTTATCATTGAGCCACCTGGGAAACACTTTAAGTATAAAATGTAAAAACCAAAATCTGTTATTTAATCTCACAATTATGGAGACTGTTCTGAAGAGAATGGCTTGTACAAATAAGTTTATAAGGGAATACAGTGAATGGCTACCCACTCCAGTATTCTTGGGGCTTCCCTGATGGCTCAGATGGTAAAGATCTACCTGTAATGTGAGAGACTTGGGTTTGATCCTGGGTCGGGAAGATTCCCTGGAGAAGGGATTAGCTATCCACTCCAGTATTCTCGTCTGGAGAATCCCATGGACAGAAGAGCCTAGAGGGCTATAGTCCATAGGGTCACAAAGAGTTGGACACGACTGTTCAAGTAACACTTTTCACTTCTTTCACAGTGCAGTATGCCATATAATTCTTTTTATATCCTCAACAGTGCTGCCTTCTTTATACAAATGATATAAATATTTTAATAAAGGAGCTTTTAACTTATCAAGTGAACTGATTAATCTATACTTTTCTGCCTGTGTAAAATGACATGTTTAAAGCTTAGTAATGATACATAGCATCTTTCAATATTTCACTTTAATAATTGCTCTGTAATAACAAATCTGACTGCTGTTAACATGATCTGTCTCTTTTCCTGGCTATTTAATTAGATTACTAATTGGTATTCTTCAGCACCTGACCTTTCTTACTTAATACTATTTAAGAATAATACCACTGACAATTCATCTAGTATTTTACTCTATTCTGTCCATTTGGTGATGATCACATATTTGAAAATGGGATCAAATTATTTTTATTAACACAAGGTAGGAGTAATTACTGCATTTTCTGAGGAATAGTATATTGATTATAGTATCAACAGTCAGATTGTATAGTATATTACAACCACCATCACCACCAGGAACATTTTACAGTATCTGAGGCTGACTGATGCCCTTTATATGTGTTAGGATGCCCCAAGCAAGTGATGGAGCTATGATTTGAATCCATACAGTTTATTCAGGAATCTGAAACTCCAATACTTCAGCCTCCTGATGTGAAGAGCCGACTCACTGATGCTGGGACAAAGATTGAAGGCAAGATGAGAAGAGGGCAGCAGAGGATGAGATGGTTAGATAGCATCACCGACTCAATGTCCATGAATCTGAGTGAACTCTAGGAGATAGCCAAAGACAGGGAAGCCTAGCAGGCTACAACCTGTGGGGTCACAAAGAGTTGGACCAGTAAACAACAACAAAAGTTCTCTTAACCAAATGACATCAGTTCAGTTCAGTCGCTCAGTCATGTCCAAGTCTTTACAAGCCCATAGACTGCAGCACACCAGGATTTCCTGTTCATTACCAACTCCCAGAACCTTTTCCAAGCTCATGTCCATTGAGTCAGTGATGCCATCCAACCATCTCATCCTCTGTCATCCTCTTCTCCTCCCACCTTCAATATTTCCTAGCATCACGGTCTTTTCCAATGAGTCAGGTGTTCACATCAGGTGGCCAAAGTATTGGAGCTTCAGCTTCAGCATCAGTCTTTCCAATGAATATTCAGGACTAATTTCCTTTAGGACTGACTGGTTGGATCTCCTTGGAGTCTAAGGGACTCTAAGAGTCTTCTCCAACACCACAGTTCTAAAGCATCAATTCTTTGGCACTCAGCTTTCTTTATAGTCCAACTCTCACATCCATACCTGACGACTAGAAAAACCATAGCCTTGACCAGATGGACCTTTTTGGTAAAGTAACGTCTCTGCTTTTTAGTATGCTGCCTAGGTTGGTCATAGCTTTTCTTCCAAAGAGCCAGCATCTTTTAATTTCATGGATGCAGTCACCATCTGCAGTGATTTTGGAGCCCCCTAAAATAAAGACTGTCACTGTTTCCATTGTTTACCCATCTATTTACCATGAAATGATGGGACCAGATGCCATGATCTTAGTTTTCTGAATGTTGAGTTTTAAGCCAACTTTTTCACTCTCCTCTTTCACTTTCATTAAGAGGCTCTTTAGTTCCTTTTTGCTTTCTGCCATAACGGTGGTATCATCAGCATATCTGAGGTTATTGATACTTCTCCCAGCAATCTTGATTCCAGCTTGTGTTTCATCCAGCTTGGCATTTCACTCAATGTACTATGCATGTAAGTTAAATAAGTAGGATGACAATATACAGCCCTGACATACTCCTTTCCCGATTTGAAACCAGTCTGTTGTTATATGTCCAGTTTTAACTGTTGTTTCCTGACCTGCACACAAATTTCTTAGGAGAGAGGTTAACATGGTCTGGTATTCCATCTCTTTAAGAAGTTTTCAGTTTGTTGTGATCCACACAGCCAAAGTCTTTGGCATAGTCAATAAAGCAAAAGTAGATATTTTTCTGGAACTCTCTTGCTTTTTCAATGACCCAGCGGATGTTGGAAATTTGATCTCTGGTTCCACTGCCTTTTCTAAAACCAGCTTGAACATGTGGAAGTTCATGGTTCACGTGTTGTTGAAATCTGGCCTGGAGAATTTTGAGGATTACTTTGCTAGCATGTGAGATGAATGCAATTGTGTGGTAGTTTGAACATTCTTTGGCATTGCCTTCTTTAGGATTGGAATGAAAACTGACCTTTTCCAATCCTGTGGCCACTGCTGAGTTTTCCAAATTTGCTGGCATATTGAGTGCATCACTTTCACAGCATCATCTTTCAGGATTTGAAACAGCTCAATAGGAATTCCATCACCTCCACTAGCTTTGTTCATAGTGATGCTTTCTAAGGCCCACTTGACTTCACATTCCAGGATGTCTGGCTAATTATCTGGGTCATGAAGATTTTTTTTTTGTACAGTTCTTCTGTGTATTCTTCCCACCTCTTCTTAATATCTTCTGCTTCTGTTAGGTCCATACCACTTCTGTCCTTTATTGTGCCCATCTTCACATGAAATATTCCCTTGGTATCTCTAATTTTCCTGAAGAGATCTTCAGTCTTTCCCATTCTATTGTTTTTCTCTATTTCTTTGCATTGATCACTAAGGAAGGCTTTCTTATCTCTCCCTGCTATTCTTTGGAAGCATTCAAATGGGTATGTCTTTCCTTTTCTCCTTTGACTTTAGCTTCTCTTCTTTTCTGAGCTATTTGTAAGGCCTCCTCAGACAACCATTTTTCCTTTTTGCTTTTCTTTTCCTTGGGGCTGGTCTTGATCACTGTCTCTTGTACAACCTCTGTCCATAGTTCTTCAGCCAGTCTATCAGATCTAATCCCTTAAATCTATTTGTCACTTCCACTGTATAATCATAAGGGATTTGATTTAGGTCATACTGGACAGAGGATGGATGGCTGGATGGCATCACCGACTCGATGGACATGAGTCTGAGGGAACTCCGGGAGTTGGTGATGGACAGGGAGGCCTGGCGTGTTGTAATTCATGGGGTCGCAAAGAGTCAGACGTGACTGAGCGACTGAACTGAACTGAACTGAATGATCTAGTGGTTTTCCCTACTTTCTTCAATTTAAGTTTGAATCTGGCAATAAGGAGTTCATGATGTGAGCCACAGTCAGCTCCTTGTCTTGTTTTTGCTGACTGTATAGAGCTTCTCCATCTTTAACACTAAAAGTGACTTTACTTTTGATACTGTAATTACCATTTTTTTCTCATTTGACGTGAGTTCTGATAACCACCTTTTCTCTTATACCAACTCTAATGGTTACATCTCCAAAGGCAAAGCTTAAAACCTAAATTTTTAGGGTTCCTACTTTTAATTATGAGAGTAAAAGTCCTTACCACTCTGTCATTCCTCACCCTGCCACTTCTACTCATAAGCTTATCAGTCTCATTACTCCTTTTTCCCTTCCCTTATTTGAATAATATTTATTCTTCAAGTTAACTGATAACATTCACCCATTTAATCTTAGTTCAAAAGTCATCAAGTTCTCATATAGCAAATCTTGATCCCACCCCCTGCAAATTGCAATAATACTTTAAAAAAAAACCTATACTCCATACAAATATAATGATCAGGGAAAGATCTAGAATTTTTAATTTTTTAAAGCAATCTTGATACATAAACAGAATTCTAAGTTTAAGTATGCTGGGACTTGTGAATAAATCTAATCTAATCTGCACTTGGCTATTGCAGCAGCCATGTATGTGCTTTTTATATTCTTCTCAGTAAATTCAGGAAGCATGTGGCACACGGTCAGTGGAAGCTGGACTTTTTAAAAATAGTGGGTGGAGATTTAAATTGCCAAATATATTCTAAGATAGTATTGGCTTATAAAACTTACACATCGCAACTCCTCCCATTGATCTGTTAACACATTAAATAATCATGTATCACTAATTTTAGTGAAATGTTAGCACATAAAATGAAGAATATACCACCAAACAGAATAAATATTAAGCTAACAGGTCTAAAGTAATGGAAAGAAAAACATTTTCTGTAGTCTTAGGTAACATTTTGAGTTCTACTTTACTTTCATCCTTTAAGAAAAAAAAGAATGTTAACCCATTCTTATTTTATACTTGGAGAAAAAGACCAAATTCTGAAAGAGAATCCACACATGTCAACAACTCTTCTAGCCCCTCCCATTTCTTTTGAAGCCCCTCCCACCTCTACCTCATCTCAGTGACTCATTATAGAAAGTATCTTAGAGAACAGGAATATAGAGAAAATACTAGAAGATACTCAAGTTTTAAAATAATAAGTTAGCAATTGTTGAAAACCTGTTAGGTGCTAAGCATATTACATGCATTTCCTTAATCTTCACAGTGAATCTGTCACAGAAAAACCATCACTTTTATTGAAGAGATGAGATAGCAAACTTAGATGTTTTAAGTAATTTTTGTCCAAAGGCACAGAGTGGCAAAAAGGTAGTAGGATTTCAACTGAGTGAGTCTGATTTCAAAACTCTGTCTTCTCCCCTGGACAGGGCTGCCTCC
The DNA here is from genome assembly GCA_006408695.1 of Aepyceros melampus. Taxonomy (NCBI): domain Eukaryota; kingdom Metazoa; phylum Chordata; class Mammalia; order Artiodactyla; family Bovidae; genus Aepyceros; species Aepyceros melampus. Next base: position 75,460 of record SJXQ01007738.1, read on the forward strand.
AGTCAGCCCCCAGGATTCCTGGGCCAAGAAGCCTAAAAATGTTTGAGTTTACTACCTCCTAAAAAAAAACAGCTCAAAGCCCTTCAAAGCAGATTTATCATAACAAGATCCATATTTAGAAGAATGTATCAAGTTGAACATTTATTACTATTCTGGTAGTTTACATTTTAATAAAAACCTCTGCACTTTCTTGTACATTGCAAAAGAGACGACTGTTTCCAGATGAAGCAACTTTGCAATTAAAAATGGTTGCAAGGGGTCTTCTCCATCCTTTTCCTGTGTGGATACAAAGAATGTGCTTCTAAAAAGCTGAGCAACTCAGCATGCTATCAAATGGTTTTGAGTAACCAGGCAACACAATCGTTGTTGATTTGCAGTGTTTTCTCTTAAATGACTTCTTCTAGGCAGTAATAGACTGAAGTGCATTGGATGCTCTGCGTCAATTATCTGAATGGGGTTGGATTTGTAATTTTTTATTTTCTAGAAAAGTAAAGCTCCTATATTCTGCCTTGTTTGGTTTTACTTACAAGTTATTTTTATATGGTAAGGAAGCAGTATCTCCTGGGACCTCTGGGACAGAAACATGCAATCACTTCTTTCTGCTTCTTGAATCATCTATGACCTCAATGTAATGGGACCTCAAAAGAATTTAATAAGTTCCTGATATCAGGTAGTTTCAATAAATCACTAATACATCTTCTTAATGTCTTGTACTTTAAAGTATGTTACTAAAATATTTTTTCTTAAATTTACTAGTGCCTAATATATCTCTCTATTTAAGCTTCTATTTTATTTGATTGTTTGAAATTAAAAGATCAAACTTCTCTTATAATTTAGGGATAACTGAATATTCCTACATATCAATCAATTGCCCACTTATTTAAACTCAAGTCCTTATAGGATTTGTCACAATCTCTCTTTATATTGTCTGAAATGATTTTCATTCTTTAGCATACTATGCTGGCTTGCCTAGGTTGCTCATCAGCATGGAACACATTTACTTCTAAAACAGACCACAGACCCTACTCAACCCTACCCAGTCATTGCCTTTGTTCATGTGGAACACTGGCTACTTATTTCAACCTCTTGCTTTCTATCTCATTTGTTGCTATTTAATTGCTAAATTGTATCCAATCCTTTTGGGACTCCATGGATTATAGCCTGCCAAGGCTCCTCTGTTCAAGAGATTTTCCAAGCAAGAATATAGGTGGTTTGCCATTTCCTTCTCCAGGATCTTCCCAGGGATTGAAGCCATGTCTTCTGCATTGGCAAGTGGATTCTTTATTGCTGAGCAACCAAGGAAGCCCTAGCTAGTTTTTAATCCTCTACTTTCTATTACTACTCTGCATTTGACAAATTTTCTGAATAGCCTCATATTAGGTTAAAAGCTTTTTGAAGTTATTTTTTTTTAATAGAAAAAATAAATGTCCAGTAGTGCATCTTTATCACTATTTCCTTAATTACATCAAAGATCCCTCATGAGGATATCATTTCTGCTACAGGAATTTGCATTTCTTTGTCTCAGTCATTATTTGGTTCTTGGAAACTTCTATAACTTTGCTCACACTTTTACTTCAAAGTTTTCTGTAACGATAGGTGCTGCTCCCTGAAGACTGCTTTATTTTAAAATTACTACAACAATTCTAGAGTTGAATCAATTTTGAAACTTAAAACAAAAATACTTTCTGGAATCTGCAATGATTTCATCATTCCCAAGATTTTACTTCAATCATATTCAATGAGTGACTTGGACAAATGTCTTTGGAATCATTATGCATGAAACCATCATTCCCTCTGGCTGTGGAGAACCAGAGAAAGTAACTCTGTTGAAATAATAGTCATTTTATAAAAGAAAAAGAAAACTATTTGAGATTCATTCTCTTCGCTTGAAATTTTGAGCAAAGATAAAAGGTGAGACATCAGTGACATAGAAACTGCCCACTTCAGCTATAGCTAAGTGGCCCATAGAAGCTTATACTGTTTAAAAACTATTTCATTAAGAGAATATTGATTACACCTTTGTATATGTTTGTACTAGGGAAAAGCAAAAAAAAAAAAAAAAAAAAGACAACCATGCACTTAAGAACCAAATACACTTGGGCTTGAATCCCAACTCCACCACTTTCTGTTTGAAGAGGCAAGTTACTTAGTTAGTTAAGTCGCTCAGTCGTGTCCGACTCTTTGTGACCCCATGGACTGTAGCCCACCAGGCTCTTCCACCCAGAATCTTCCTGGGATTCTCCAGGCAAGACTACTGGAGTGGGTTGCCATTTCCTTCTCCAGGGGATCTTCCCAACCCAGGGATTGAACCCAGGTCTCCCACATTGCAGGCAGACGAGTTAACCTCTGAGCCAGCAGGGAAGCCCAAGTTACTTAGCTTCCCTGAAATTTAAGATCCTATATGTTAAAATGGAAACAAAAACACCCACATTTCAGGGGATAAGAGGAAGTAAAATGAATAAATATAAAGCATCCACATGTACGCCACTTCAGTGGTGTCTGACTCTGCGACCCAATGGGCCAGGCTCCTCTGTTCATGGGATTCTCCAGGCAAGAATAGTTGAGTGGGTTACTGTTTCCTGCTCCAGGGCATCTTCCTGACCCAGGGGTCAAACCCTCATCTCTTGAGTTTCCTGCACTGGCAGGTGGATTCTTTACCACTAGTGCCACCTAGGAAGATCATCCAGGATTGAATAATTAGTAGATGTGTTCACAGATGATTCTTCTCTGGCTTGATCCACACTGCTAAGTAGAAGCTTTCCAAAGAAAAGACTACGTGTTTGGTATTTTGACATTTTAGATTATAGTTATATATGTAATGGACTCTCTGTCCATCAGTTGAGTTAGTGTTTTAAACCTTTTCAATATCACTATTATTTGTGTAAATGTTTTAGAAATAGCAAATGTTAACAAGATCAAACACTGGTTTCCTAAACAATATAGTTTGCAAGTTCTTTTTTTTTTTTTTTTTCTCTAAAGCCCTAAGCAAATTTTATATATGCTGCAGTAAAAATGGTATGTGAACCACACTGTAAAGACTGTTTGCTTCACAGTGGTTTGGCCATTTACAAAAGTACTGGGTTCTGAAAGGAACTAAATAAGTTCATTTGGGTTTTTTGGTAAGTCCTATGGAAAACTCTGAATGAACCTTTTGGCCAACTGAATATAATGAAGAAGATAAGGACCCTCCCCTCCCAGACTCCAAACTCCCACTATCAGCCTTCTATTAAAAGAAAAACTCCCAGATGAGCCAAATTTCAGAATACAGGTCTGCAAATATGGCAATCTCCAAAACTCCAAAAATCTCCATTTATACACAGCCATTGAGTTGAGTAATTTTCTAGACTATTCCTTATGCTGCAGTCACCTACAGCATATGAGCTACCAAAAACATTCTCAAAACAAAATTCCTTTCCTCTGAAGGAATTCTTAATGAACCAGAGATAATATGTTAGAGTTTGCACAAATGCAAGTTCACTGAGAAAAGTATAAAATAGGAATTGAACTCTGGCCTCAAGCCATGTAGATTTAAACTGATTTATTAGCATCCTGGAGAAGGAAATGGCAACCCACTCCAGTATCCTTGCCTGGAAAATCCAACGGACAGAGGAGCCTGGTGGGGTACAGAATATGGGGTGGCAAAGAAGCTGACACGACTGAGCACGCATCTGATCTGATGAGCATCTTGGAGTCGGTCTTCCCACTGTCTAGTGAAGAAAAAGTGATCCATTCTGTTTGCTACAAGAAGTCATTGTAAGGATAAAACGGAAGTTGTTATTATCACCTCTGGGTGATCACACAAAAGAAGGAAAAACCATCTTTGCACTATACTTTCTAAATATTTAATCTTGTAAATATGCCAACATGGAATGCACCACTACTATTTATAATAAACTATCTTATACAGTTATATATATATTAGCATATATATATATATGGGAAATTATTGCTTCCCATGTGCAGGTTTATTTTGTGACTTATACACGGCCATAAAAGAAAATCCTCACATGACTAGATCAATTCTTTTTATCAACAGTGTAATCGCTGAAATAAATTTGCCATTAACCTAAGATGCAGAAAAGTTTCCTGAAGTGTACGTAAATAATCCTCAGGTTTTTACTGTTTGGAGTTGTCTGCATTTCACCACATTAGGCAAGGTCAAATTTATATAGTCATATAGCCCAAATTATACTTACGAGAATTGACCTAGGGCATGGTGAATACAAACATATGTAAAATAAACCTGGAGAGGGAAAGTTAGTGAAAGTATGCATAGTCCCAGAAAAGGAAGATTAGAAAGGCTAGGCTGGAGCCAAGAATAAAAAATGTACTATTGGAACCTCCCATGAATTTTCAAGACAATACTTATGCATACCCATGAAATGTTTATGTAATAAATCATTCATTAATGAGCAAACAGATTGATGAGATTTGGCATATTGCTTCTTTGGACTGTATTAGCAGCAAGAAAAAAAATGGTTTCTGAGTCATAGCCAAGTTTTTTTTTCTTCTTTGCCTGGATGCAGTACTATAAAGGGTCCCTTGAACTTGGCAAAGTGAGAGTTTTAAGCAGGGGATGCCATGATCACATCTACAAGTTTGGGATGCTATACAGAGGATGGGATGGAGGTGGAGGAGTTTGGTTGTTTAAAAAAAAAAGGACACTGGAACATTCATTGTTCTTTCATCTCTTACCATTGAGGAGAAATCATGAAAAAAGGAAGAACAGTGATTCCACTGGAAAGAAAAGGAATGTCAAAAAGTCCAAGATTGAGGTGACAGGAAAGATAATGAGCTCAGTTATGGACATGAACTAGAGGAGACCTGATTAGTAAAAATGTAAGTTTCTGAAATTAGATCCTAGAAGAGAAATCTGAGTTGAAAATCATTTGGAAGAAGCACTGGTCATAGCAAACACCCTCTTCCAACAACACAAGAGAAGACTCTACACAGGGACATCACCAGATGGGCAACACCGAAATCAGACTGATTATCTTCTTTGCAGCCAAAGATGGAGAAGCTCTAGCTCCATACAGTCAACAAAAACAAGACCAGGAGCTGACTGTGTTCAGATCATGAACTCCTTATTACCAAATTCAGACTTAAATTGAAGAAAGTAGGGAACACCACTAGACCATTCAGGGATGACCTAAATCAAATCCCTTATGATTATACAGTGGAAGTGAGAAATAGACTTAAGGGCCTAGATCTGATAGATAGAGTGCCTGATGAACTATGGAATGAGGTTCATGACATTGTAGAGGAGACAGGGATCGAGACCATCCCTGTGGAAAAGAAATGCAAAAAAGCAAAATGGCTGCCTGGGGAGGCCTTACAAATAGCTGTGAAAAGAAGAGAGGTGAAAAGCAAAGGAGAAAAGGAAAGATATAAACATCTGAATGCAGAGTTCCAAAGAATAGCAAGGGATAAGAAAGCCTTCTTCAGCAATCAATGCAAAGAAATAGAGGAAAACAACAGAATGGGAAAGACTAGAGATCTCATCAAGAAAATGAGAGATACCAAGGGAACATTTCATGCAAAGATGGGCTTGATAAAGGACAGAAATGGTCTGGACGTAACAGAAGCAAAAGATATTAAGAGGTGGCAAGAATACACAGAAGAACTGTACAAAAAAGATCTTCATGACCTGGATAATCACGATGGTATGATCACTCATCTAGAGCCAGACATCCTGGAATGTGAAGTCAAGTGGGCCTTAGAAAGCATCACTAGGAACAAAGCTAGTGGAGGTGATGGAATTCCTATTGAGCTGTTTCAAATCCTGAAAGATGATGCTGTGAAAGTGCTGCACTCAATATGCCAGCAAATTTGGAAAACTCAGCGGTGGCCACAGGACTGGAAAAGGTCAGTTTTCATTCCAATCTCAAAGAAAGATAATGCCAAAGAATGCTCAAACTACCACACAGTTGCACTCATCTCACATGCTAGTAAAGTAATGCTCAAAATTCTCCAAGCCAGATTTCAGCAATACGTGAACCGTGAACTCCCTGATGTTCAAGCTGGTTTTAGAAAAGGCAGAGGAACCAGAGATCAAATCGCCAACATCTGCTGGATCAAGGAAAAAGCAAGAGAGTTCCAGAAAAACATCTACTTCTGCTTTATTGACGATGCCAAAGCCTTTGACTGTGTGGATCACAATAAACTGTGGAAAATTCTGAAAGAGATGGGAATACATAATTTCTTTTTCTACTTTCTCATTATTAGTGTATAGGAATGCAAGGGATTTCTGTGTATTGATTTTATATCCTGGAACATTACTATATTCATTGATTAGCTCTAGTAATTTTCTGGTGGAGTCTTTCGGGTTTTCTTACTGAAATGATTCTAAAAATTCCAAGCCAAAATTCTCCTTTAACTGTGTCACTTAGAAAATCTGTTTCCATCTTCCTCCACTAGCTTTGTATAAGCATAGTTATAAATGCATTTATTGATAATGATAACAGATCACATCTACATCAAGTTACATCTGATGTATATTTAAATTTCCCACAATTGATTAGTAAAAATGAAATGGAAAATGGAAAAACAAAATATTATTAGCATTTTTCATGTGTGTCATGTGTCTCAATTGATTCTTTTATTAGTCTTCATTTTAGATATGTATGTGTGTGGTGCATGTGTATGTGTGTGTAGTTTTTCATTGAACAACTTTATATATTGAACACAGTAGGGAAGATTCCATTTGGGAATCTATACTTATTTCCTTTTTACAAACAAAGAAAATAATTGTAGAGTACTGGCAATTATAGAGTGATTGCTGGGACTTAAACCCAGGTTTCAGGCCTGGATACATAACACTTTATTCCAGGTGCCAAAGCTTATTTAGGTGTGAAGCAAATTTCTCTTTAGAAAATTCTTCAAAACAAAAGATAAGGGTAGTGACCATTGTCCCTCTGCTGGGATGCCTCATTCATAGCAAGGACAGGCAGGGGGTACACGTGCTGAGGAATGGCACGCCTTAGCGGGCAGGTGTGTTTCTGAATTTAGGCTGTTTAAGAAGCTCATTAATCACACAGTCAACTTCTAATTTCTTATAAGTATATAAATACATGCATTGTGTAACAGCAGAAAATGAGAGCAACAGGATCATTAGGCCACTGAAATTAAGACACATTGCATTGATTTAAACTGCTTCAATGCCTCAACTCATCAACAGTCGGTGCACCTCCATTATGTTAAAAGCCAAATACATGTATGATCTGTGGTGTATTTCTTGGAAACGACAGGGCAGAATTAACCACAAAAGGTTGGAGGAAAAAACCATTCTAGGAAATAATTTTTAAGGAAGATTGATATACTAGCAAATTGGAGATAAAAGGGTCTAAAAAGAATGGCTTTGTTGCTCTCAGTACAATAATATTTCTCTTGACTCCCACCAGAGAGTAATATCACAAGACATTCCTGGTGGCCATTCAGTGTGACAATGGTCATAATTAATCTGATCAATATCTGTGATTTAGTTAGGTGGTTATCAAAAAATCAGTACCTTCAACTGAATACAAGAGAGCTCTTGATTCTTTTGATTATTTGGAATTTTGAGTCAAGTTTGATGGTCACTGGCCATCATTTTCTGAAAGAATCAGACACGTTAGACATAGGAATTATGCTATAGAAAAGGTAGGGAGGTATTTCTCCACTGTCATCAAATAAGTTTGGGAGTCCATAATTGCAATGTAATAGTTTTTGGGGTTTTATTTCATTGATAATTTAGGGAAATTAATATAACTCAGTTCTAAAGTTCCTACTACTACCAAGTAGGGACACTTTTTGGTTTATGTTTTAGATTACATTGGCACTAAGTGACTAAAGTTTATATTTTACCTTTTAAGGCCGTGTTTCTCAAATGATTTTCTTATAGACTTCGAAGACCTTTTGTGTTCTCTCACAATAACCTTGATTATTTGTGGAACTTCAAGGTATACCTAAATTTCCTCAAGTGTAAGGGGAGGAAAAATGCAATCAGTTTCTCCTTGAAACTAGATTTCACATTATGATTAGAAAAAAGATTAGATATTTTGGGTTGTTTTCATAGGCATTAAGCTATTTTAAGAAAACAGTACTTTAAATTTGGTGTCCAATATACTTAACAGCAGAGAAAGCAATGGCACCCTACTCCAGTACTTGCCTGGAAAATTCCATGGAAGGAGGAGTCTAGTAGGCTGCAGTCCCTGGGGTCACAAAGAGTTGGACAGAACTGAATGAATTTACTTTCACTTTTACCTTCATGCATTGGAGAAGGAAATGGCAACCCACTCCAGTGTTCTTGACTGGAGAATCCCAGGGACAGGGGAATCAGGTGGGTTTCCGTCTATAGGGTCGCACAGAGCAGGACACGATGGAAGTGACTTAGCAGCAGCAGCAGCAGCAGCAGCAGCATACTCAACAGAGGAACCAGAGATCAAATTGCCAATATCCGCTGGATAATGGAAAAAGCAAGAGAGTTCCACAAAAACATCTATTTCTGCTTTATTGAATATGCCAAAGCCTTTGACTGTGTGGATCACAATAAACTGTGGAAAATTCTGAAATAGATGGGAATACCAGACCACCTGACCTGCCTCTTGAGAAACCTCTATGCAGGTCAGGAAGCAACAGTTAGAACTGGACATGGAACAACAGACTGGTTCCAAATAGGAAAAGGAGTATGTCAAGGCTGTAGATTGTCTCCCTGCTTATTTAACTTATATGCAGAGTACATCATGAGAAATGCTGGGCTGGAGTATGTACAAGCTGTAATCAAGATTGCTGGGAGAAATATCAATAACCTCAGATATGCAGATGACACCACCTTTATGGCAGAAAGTGAAGAAGAACTAAAAAGCCTCTTGATGAAAATGAAAGAGGAGAGTGAAAAAGTTGGCTTAAAGCTCAACATTCAGAAAACGAAGATCATGGCATCTGGCCCCATCACTTCATGGGAAATAGATGAGGAAACAATGCAAACAGTGTCACACTTTATTTTGGGGGGAACTAAAATCACTGCAGATGGTGACTGCAGCCATGAAATTAAAAGACGCTTACTCCTTGGAAGAAAAATTATGACCAACCTACATAGCATATGAAAAGTAGAAACATTACATTGCCTACAAAGGTCCATCTAGTCAAGGCTATGGGTTTTCCAGTGGTCTTGTATGGATGTGAGAGTTGGACTGTGAAGAAAGCTGAGTGCCGAAGAATTGATGCTTTTGAACTGTGGTATTGGAGCAGACTCTTGAGAGTCCCTTGAACTGCAAGGAGATCAACCAGTCCATTCTGAAGGAGATCAGCCCTGGGATTTACCCATCACTTCATGGGAAATAGATGGGGAAACAGTGGAAACAGTGTCAGACTTTATCTTTTTGGGCTCCAAAATCACTGCAGATGGTGACTGCAGCCATGAAATTAAAAGATACTTACTCCTTGGAAGGAAAGTTTTGACCAACCTAGATAGTATATTCAAAAGCAGAGCCATTACTTTGCCGACTAAGGTCCGTCTAGTCAAGGCTATGGTTTTTCCTGTAGTCATGTATGATGTGAGAGTTGGACTGTGAAGAAGGCTGAGTGCCGAAGAATTGATGCTTTTGAACTGTGGTGTTGGAGAAGACTCTTGAGAGTCCCTTGAACTGCAAGGAGATCCAACCAGTCCATTCTGAAGGAGATCAGCCCTGGGATTTCTTTGGAAGGAATGATGCTAAAGCTGAAACTCCAGTACTTTGGCCACCTCATGCAAAGAGTTGACTCATTGGAAAAGCCTCTGATGCTGGGAGGGATTGGGGGCAAGAGGAGAAGGGGACGACCGAGTATGAGATGGCTGGATGGCATCACAGACTCAGTGGACGTGAGTCTGAGTGAACTCCGGGAGTGGGTGATGGACAGAGAGGCCTGGTGTGCTGCGATTCATGGGGTCACAAATAGTTGGACACGACTGAGTCACTGAACTGAACTGAACTGAACTGAATAGATAATACTTATGAGTAATTGACAGGTTTCCCAGGTGGCACTAGTGGTAAAGAACCCACCTACCAATGCAGGAGACTTAAGAGATGTGGGTTCGATCCCCATGTCAGGAAGATCCCCTGGAGGAGGGCATGGCAACCCATTCCAGTATTCTTGCCTGGATAACGGAGAGAGGAGCCTGGCAGGCTGCAGTCCATGGGTCACAAAGAGTCTGACACAAGTGGGCAAGTAACAGAGAATACATGAGGGACCATGACTGAACCCAGGATACACTCTCATGCAGCGCAGACCAAAGCAGAGGGCACTGTGAGCAGTCCACTCTGCAGGGTGAAGTGCTTTAACTTTGAAATTGTTTAGAATTGCCAACATGTGGTAAAAATAATAATTAAGCAGGCTAACCTCTCGTCAGTTTTACTGTTTTTAAATTCCTATATAAAAGCTGCCTCTTCATTGCCTGAACTGGGGTGGAACATTCCCACTGTGCCCTCCCTAGATAAGAGAAAAACAGTGAAGAAGACTCAGCAAGAGCAGTCCATGAAGTAGAAGATCCGGAGAGAATGGTGGGTGAGAAGCCTCATGAAAGAGATGTTTCAAAAAGAAGGGAGAGGTGAACTTGCTACAAGGCACTAGTTGGTCTAGTCAAATGAGAACTTGGAATCGGCCATGACGTCTGATAAAGAACAGGTCCTTAGGGTCTTTGACCAGAACTTCTTTTGTGGAGTGGTGCAGGCAAACACCCGCTAGATGTGGATATAAGAGAAAATGAAGAGGAAGAAATGGAGAATCACGTATGGACAGTCCTCTGAGGAGTTTTGCTATAAAAAGGATCAGGGAGATGGGGGAGCATGCAGAATTTGGTGTAGCATCATAGGAAGGTTTTATAAGTAAAATGATGTAGATAGAGAATGTGGGTAAGAGATAGGATTGGGCTAGTGGTGAGGAGAAACTCATGCAGAAGTGAGGTGGTAACAAGTGTCAGGTGAGGGATTTCACAAGATTCAGATGGGTGTGGATTTCTGAAGCAAGTGGGGATGGGGATGGAAGTCAAACATCATTGAAGTCAATGAAAGTTAGATTAGGACTTAGAGAAGTTGGAGGCTCTCAGGATCATGACAAGAGTTGGTGAGAAGAATTGGGGGGAAGAGGAAGTTATGCAGGAGAGAAAAGAGGTGCCAAAATGAATGAGAATGATGTAAAACAGGGACCAGAAAAGTGGGCCAGAGAGCAAAACCCATTTTACTTTAAGATATGATATTCCTGTTGTCCTTTTTGTGATACACAATGACAGAAACCATTTTTATTGAATAAAGATTTGACCAGTAATCCTACGTAACTATGAGCCAAGACCCTGACTTTTTCCTTGTAGATATTAGTATTATGGAGGCCATATAAGCATTAAAATTATATCAAGAAAAAATGAAAAACCTTGCAGAACATAAACAGTTCCCTATTAAATTCTTGGATGAAGTTTTATGGCAATACTATCACACCATATTTTTCATCATCTTTCTAATGTTATGCACATTACAGAGGAATTTTAGGATTTGGTACAGGTGAGGAAAATACCTCAAAAATGTAGGACGATTTGGTCCATTAAGTTACTGTCATGACTAAGTTGATGAAGTAATTCATGATCATAACTAATGTAAAAAGTGACATATGTGCTGGAACCACATTATTATAAACATCTTACGATTAACAAACCAAAAAAATCTGCAAAAATTTAAAGATATCACTATTCTAAAATATTTGATAGTGGCAAACAGTCAGGAAAAGTGAACTATATAATGTGTGGACAATTCACAATGATGACCAGAATTCAAATACATAAAGGGGCAAAATAAACAAAAAGTCATAAATACAGTCACTTTAAGAAAACAAACGGTATGTTGGGGGAAGGAAGTAGAGGAATCTAGTGGTAAAAAAAAAATAATAATTAAAAGTAATTTATTTCTCTTTAATTTCACAAACTATAAATAAAAATATTTTAAGCCAAATGCAGAATTCCCATTTGAGGATTTTTAACATTGATATTTTTAAGGATGTATGAAGGATAATTATATGTTTGACACAATAAAATAAGTAATATGGAAATGAATTTCATCTTTTATATGACTAATATTTTCTTTTTCTATACACTGTACATTTTTTAACCTGTTGCTACTGCTACTAAGTCACTTCAGTCATGTCCGACTCTGTGCGATCCCATAGATGGCAGCCCACCAGGGTCCCCCATCCCTGGGATTCTCTAAGCAAGAATACTAGAGTGGGTTGCTATTTCCTTCTCCAATGCATGAAAGTGAAAAGTGAAAGTGAAGTGAAGTCGCTCACTCATGTCTGACTCTTAGCGACCCTATGGACTGCAGCCTACCAGGCTCCTCCGTCCATGGGATTTTCCAGGCAAGAGTACTGGAGTGGGGTGCCATTGCCTTCGTTTTTTAACCTGTATAACCCTAAATACTGTAGAACTTTCTAGAGTAAAGAAAATTGACCTCTAATTTACAATTCTGAGTCTGCTCTTTGCAGCTACACTATAAATTGCGGGGAAGTGTCTCTTTAGAGTCACAAAATTGCACATAAGAGGGCAAGGTCAAATTGAATCAGTTTTCATTTGTTCCAGTTTTTTCTTCCCCCACCTCCATGAAGGGGTTGCAGGGTATTTATGGATTGGTGTTGGGACATTTTGTTTTCCTTCCTTCTGCCAAATGCACAGTGGCAATTCTGTCTTGCTAAAAGTCTTATAAATAGGGACCAATAAATTTCTCCTGGTTATTGATCTCCAACAAAAAGTCTCACCTCCCATTAATGTCGTATTTCACCTTGTGTACGTTCACCTCATGATCTAGTCCTGGATTTGTTTTCATTCATGAATTCAATGAGTCTTTACTAAATACTGACTATGTGCAACTCTGAAGTACAACAGCACAGTTTATAGATATTTTAGTTTAATCAATTTTACTTCAGTTTAGTTCAGTTGCTCAGTCGTGTCCAACTCTTTGTGACCCCATGAATCGCAGCACGCCAGGCTTCCCTGTCCATCACCAATTCCGAGAGTTCACTCAAACTCACGTCCATCGAGTCAGTGATGCCATCCAGCCATCTCATCCTCTGTCGTCCCCTTCTCCTCCTGCCCACAATCCCTCCCAGCATCAGAGTCTTTTCCAATGAGTCAACTCTTTGCATGAGGTGGCCAAAGTACTGGAGTTTCAGCTTTAGCATCATTCCTTCCAAAGAACACCCAGGACTGATCTCCTTCAGAATGGACTGGTTGGATCTCCTTGCAGTCCAAGGGACTCTCAAGAGTCTTCTCCAACACCACAGTTCAAAAGCATCAATTCTTTGGCGCTCAGCCTTCTTCACAGTCCAACTCTCACATCCATACATGACTACAGGAAAAACCATAGCCTTGAGTAGATGGACCTTAGTCGGCAAAGTAATGTCTCTGCTTTTGAATATGCTATCTAGGTTGGTCATAACTTTCCTTCTAAGGAGTAAGCATCTTTTAATTTCATGGCTGCACTCACCATCTGCAGTGATTTTGGAGCCCAAAAAATAAAGTCTGACATTGTTTCCACTGTTTCCCCATCTATTTGCCATGAAGTGATGGGACCAGATGCCATGATCTTCGTTTTCTGAATGCTGAGCTTTAAGCCAGCTTTTTCACTCTCCACTTTCACTTTCATCAAGAGGCTTTTTAGCTCCTCTTCACTTTCTGCCATAAATGTGGTGTCATCTGCATATCTGAGGTTATTGATATTTCTCCTGGCAATCTTGATTACTCAGATACAAAACTGGCCTGGAGTTACATTGTTCCACCTTCCATAAAAGAGTTCCTCAAAGGCTTTCTGTGCTCAGTGGTAAAGAATCTGCCTGCCAATGGAGGAAACTCGGGTTTGATCCCTGGTCCAGGAAGAACCCACATGCCTCGGAGCAAAGAAGCCTGTGTACCATAATTACTGAGCCTGTGTGCTACTACTGAACAGCTACTGAAGCCTGCATGTTCTAGAGCCCACAGTCCACAGCAAGAGAAGCCAGCATAAGCAGAGGTCCGGATGCCACATACTAGACAGTACCTCCACTCACTGCAACTGGAGAAAAGCCCTCAGAGCCTCAAAGACCCAGAACAGCCAAAAATAAAAATAAAATTAATAAATAAAAGTAGAGTTCCTCAATGCTTATTTAGTATAAGTAATATTAATAGACTAATATAAGTATAATACTTAAACGTGATAAATAAAACAGCCTGTAACATGGTTTTATTAAACTACATATTTATGTCACTTAAAAATCATGTTGAAAAATGATGGTTTTTTCCTAGTTGAAACAAACAAACAAAAAAAGCTTTTCAACATATAATTTCTTCTTTGCACTGGTTGTTTAAAGCATTATATTTGAAAGGTGAAGGGTTGGGCCTCACTGTTACAGCCCCTGCTTTTCACTCCTCTTGCCCCAGGCCAAGCTTGGGAACTTAAGCGGAATCTTTGACTCTTCCATTGCTTGTATTTAGTTGATAAATTTGCTCTGTGGATTTGGTTTCAATGTTCTTTTCTATTTGCCCACAATTCCCTCAGTAATAATACATAATAAAACACACAATAATAATACATAGTCTCCTAATGTATCCACCACAATGACTGTCCTTGAGCCAGCTTCTGCCTCCAAATTCTCTGAACATTACCCGTCTGACACACTACTGCCACATCACACTTCCTAAACCACCTCTGCAGTGATGTCATTCGTATGCTAAAAAGCATCCATGCCTTGTTTTCTGCCTCATCAAATTTAAACTTCTTTGCTCAGCTTCCAAATATGACTGTTCATAATATTCGTAACAAACCACGCAGATCCACCGCTCCTTTGAATAGCTCTGAATTGAAGGAGCTCTCCCATGATGGTCTACCTTCCTTACCGTGTCAAATACACTGGTTCTGTCTTCTGGGCGGCTTCTATACTCCTTGAGGGCCGGAGATTTTAACTCTTCTATCAACAACCCAGGCCAAATGCTACACCCAGACCTGCTGTCCAGTGGATTCCTCTCTAGGAGGTTCTATAATCAATAATGGCAACAAGGAAGAAGAATGTTTTTCTCCACTTCATTCTGATTCTGATTCCAATTAATTCATCAAGCATTTGTTACACTTGCTATGAGGGGCAAGTATTTGGGCTTCTCTCTCTCAAAGGGAAAAGAGTAAAAAATCCTACAGAGAGAGGCTAAAGAGGGAGAAAAGTTCTTTGAGACATATGCCACGTTTTATGAACAATCTTTCTTCCTTTCCTTCTCACATACGACCGTTACAATATTATAGAAATGAGTTCGCCTCTGCTGTTTTCCTTTCACTAGTCTCTTCTTGTGACTGGCCTGTGAATATGTAAGTCTTTGTATTTAATCCTTTGAAGTTCAAGCACATTCTTGCTTGAAACAAAAGCTCTAGAGAATGAAATAAGAGTATACAATTATTGCAAAAATAGCAATAAAATCACCTCCCTACACTTCCCTTGAGAACAATGGTCCAGGAAGATCTGGCTGGGTGCTGAGACAGACTGTCAACTTGACTTTTAATTTTATGAATTATGATCATTTGGACAAGAAAATATCTTTAAAGGGTCAATGTCATTTCTGTAAATGGGAAGAAGGCTGAGTGTGAAAAGACTGCTTTGAATCAAGCTTAAGAGAAAAAAAAAGAAAAGTTACAATCAAATATCAACAGTACGTTCTCCATTTCTCTTTCTCTCTCTCTGTTTTTGTTCCTTTAAGAGGAATTTTTTTAAGTGAGGAAATTGCAGTTAAAAATTATTTTATAGCCTTTAAAATGAAAACATTTGCCTATTAAGCTCTAACGACCTACAATATTCTATCTGTAAAGCATCATTTGGCCCCCTGCTGTTTCATTTAATTTAGCTGAACCTTTTTTTATTGCTTCCTAATCTACCCTAATTTGCCTAAACCCCTTATTTGCCATTTCTCAAACTGTTTGTTTACATCTCACTGGAAATGTGTAACAATAACAAAGTGCTTTAAGGACTAGAAATAATGATAGATTTAGGCATGCAATTTTTCTTCACAGTATAAAAGACATTCAAATTAACACACATTCACTGAGCGCACACTAGGTGACAAGGGCCATATGTGGCAAGAAGATAGTAAGATGAAAACAACCTCTGGTGCCTTCAAGGAGCTTGAATCTGGAAGAGGAGACAAAATAGAAACAACCCCACGTTGTGGGAAGTGACCTGCTGGCTGTAGGAGCCAGGTATGTTTGACACAAAAGGACACAGAACAATTAACTCTGCGAGAATGAAGTATTAAGCAACACATGCCTCATTCTATATTATATCATTTAAATTTTTTTTTTTCTGTTCTGGAGAAATGTTTTATAGATAAATGGTAAGAAAAAGACAATGATCAGTCTTTAAAATCATCCCTTCAGCCTACATATCAAGCGGGGAAAGGTGAGGGGAGGGATAAATTAGGAGATTGGAACTGACATATACACAATACGATATATAAAATAGAGGATTTCCCTGGTGGCTCAGTGGTAAAGAATTTGCCTGCCAATGTAGGAGACATGGGTTCAATCCCTGGTACAGGAAGATCCCACATGCCACAGAGCAACTAAGCCTGTGTGCCACAACTATTGAGCCGTGCTCCAGAGTTTGGGAACCACGACTCCTGAAGCCCGTGCACCCTAGAGCCTGTGCTGCACAACAAGAGAAGCCACTGCAATGACAAGCCTGTGCTCCGCAACTAGAGAGCAGCGCCCACTCACCGCAACTAGAGAAAGCCCAGACAGTAACTTTGTCAACAAGGGTCCGTCTAGTCAAGGCTATGGTTTTGCCAATGGTCACGTATGGATGTGGGAGTTGGATTATAAAGAAAGCTGAGCACCGAAGAATTGATGCTTTTGAACTGTGGTGTGGAGAAGACTCTTGACAGTCCCTTGGACTGCAAGGAGATCCAACCAGTCCATCCTAAAGGAGATCAGCACTGGGTGTTCATTGGAAGGACTGATGTTGAAGCTGAAACTCCAATACTTTGGCCACCTGATGCAAAGAGCTGACTTATTTGAAAAGATCCTGATGCTGGGAAAGATTGAGGGCAGGAGGAGAAGGGGATGACAGAGCATGAAATGGTTGGATGGCATCACTGACTCAATGGACATGGGTTTGGGTGAACTCCGGGAGTTGGTGATGGACAGGGAGGCCTAGCGTGCTGTGGTTCATGGGGTCGCGAAGAGTCGGACACGACTGAGGAACTGAACTGAATTGATATAGCAACTAGAGAAAGTCTCTGAAGCAATGAAAACCCAGCACAGCCATAAATAAATAAATAACATAAATGTTTAAAAATAATAAATAAGATAGGTAACTAATAAGAAGCTACTGTATTGTACAGGGAAGTCTACTCTGTAATGACCTATATGAGAATAGAAACTTAAAAATAGTGGATATATGTATATGCATAACTGAGTCATTTGCTGCACAGCAGAAACTAACTCAGCATTGTAAATCAACTATGACTCCAATATCTTCCCTGGTGGCTCAGAGGTTAAAGCGTCTGCCTGCAATGAGGGAGACCTGAGTTCGATCCCTGGGTCGGGAAGATCCCTGGAGAAGGAAACGGTAACCCACTCCAGTATTTTTGCCTGGAGAATCCCATGGACGGAGAAGCCTGGTAGGGTACAGTCCACGGGGTAGCAAAGAGTCAGACACGACTGAGCAACTTCACTTACTCACTTACTTACTTATACTCCAATAAAAATTACAAAATAAATACAAACTTCCCTTCAAACCTATGTAAACAGCAGAATATGATAAAGTACAGAGATGCTGAATTGGGAATCAGACACTTGGGTTGAACTATGGAGTAGCCTTGTAAGTCCTAAAACTACCGAGTGACTTGTTTCCTCAGCTGTAAAATGGTGGGCGGGACACACGTGACTTTAAGGACCCCTTTAGCTTTCCCATGATCTGAACATCTGCGCTTACCTTTGTCAACTCACAAAGACTTGCCGCAATGCTGAGGAGAAGACCTCGTATGTTTGGACAATGATTCACCTTTACCTAAATATGTTATTTGTGTGTTGATATTTACAACCCTCTTTTACACTTCCTTTCACATTATTGGTCCTATGGTCCTTTATATTGACATAACACTTAATTCTTTTCCAAGGAGATTCACATTCACTACCTCAAGCACTCTTAATTCCACACATTCACCATATTCCAAAGAATCTTTCCTCTCTCTATAGCTAAGACATACATCTTATAAGCTTCTTGTTCACTCTGATTTCAAATTACTCTGTGTCTAACGCTATGCTTTTTTTTCTTTCCTTTCTTCTAAGAGGAACCAGATTCATCATTTTCTAGTTCTTCTCTACCCTCTTTTCTCAGTTACCCATTTTTTGAAATCACTGAAGTGGATTTGTTTTGACTGAGTGCTTAAAGCCTCAAGGAGCAGAAGCACAAAGGTGACTTTGTATACTACTTCTGTCAAGTTGATTTAGGAAAACTCTGGTTTCCTAAGATGATTTCTTTAAAAATATGATGTCCCTGGAAGCTCTTAAGTTCGTGGCTTGTACTGGGGAAACATGCAGTCAAGATGCCTGAGCAGCACCCACCCTACATAGAGAGTGGGGTCAGACTAGTGGAGTGGAGTTTCAGAGAAAGCTATGAACACAACAGCACCAAAGAGTGGCTCCATCTTGAGAAATACAATTTTTAAGTATAACCCAAAGTACATGTCACTAGCTTTCTTCCAGGGTTGTTGGACCTTAGCATTTCTGATTAAGGAATATTAATAATCTGGTAGAAGTTATGGACCGCTTTCCTACAAAAATGCACATATGGATAACTCCATGGGGAATTACGACGTGGCATGGAATTCCCAGGCCCATGAATCTCAGGTTAATAAGCTGTGGACAGATAACGCAGATAAGCTCTTTTATAGGTGTTATGTAGCTTTAGAAAAGTAATCTCCGTTCCCTTTTATTGCATTAATGTACCCTTCAGCGATCAATGCAAATAAATAGAGGAAAAGAACAGAATGGGAAAGACTAGAGATCTCTTCAAGAAAATCAGAGATACCAAGGGAACATTTCATGCAAAGATGGGCTCGATAAAGGACAGAAATGGTCTGGACCTAACAGAAGCAGAAGATACTAAGAAGATACTAAGAACTGTACAAAAAAGATCTTCACAACCCAGATAATCATGATGGTGTGATCACTCATCTAGAGCCAGACTTCTTGGAAGGTGAAGTCAAGTGGGCCTTAGAAAGCATCACTAGGAACAAAGCTAGTGGAGGTGATGGAATTCCAGTAGAGCTATTTCAAATCCTGAAAGATGATGCTGTGAAAGTGCTGCACATAATATGCCAGCAAATTTGGAAAACTCAGCAGTGGCCATGGGACTGGAAAAGATCAGTTTTCACTCCAATTCCAAAGAAAGGCAATGCCAAAGAATGCTCAATTGCACTCATCTCACATGCTAGTAAAGTAATGCTCAAAATTCTCCAAGCCAGACTTCAGCAATACGTGAACCGTGAACTCCCTGATGTTCAAGCTGGTTTTAGAAAAGGCAGAGGAACCAGAGATCAAATTGCCAACATCCGCTGGATCATGGAAAAAGCAAGAGAGTTCCAGAAAAACATCTATTTCTGCTTTATTGACTATGCCAAAGCCTTTGACTGTGTGGATCACAGTAAACTGTGGAAAATTCTGAAAGAGATGGGAATACCAGACCACCTGACCTGCCTCTTGAGAAATCTGTATGCAGGTCAGGAAGCAACAGTTAGAACTGGACATGGAACAACAGACTGGTTCCAAATAGGAAAAGGAGTA
>SJXQ01007739.1:0-19155 GCA_006408695.1 Aepyceros melampus
GACTCGATGGACATGAGTCTGAGTGAACTCCGGGAGTTGGTGATGGACAGGGAGGCCTGGCGCGCTGAGATTCATGGGGTCGCAAAGAGTTGGACACGACTGAGCAAATGAACTGAACTGACAACTTAAAAAGGGCCCTAGATCTGTTAAGGTTCAGAAAAGATGTGACTACTCCGGAAATTGGTCAAATTCAGTTATCTGAATTAATGAGTTCCTTGTAGAAGAATTCAATGGTTCTATATTTTGTTTCCCCCAAATGGCAGTATTTATAATCATTTGTTTGTTAGGTAGATTTTGAGGAAGAGACAGATTTAAAAATAACCAGCACAGATATGTTGAGAAAATAATTTAAAGGACAGAAAACATTTCCTAGCTTCTATGAGGGTTCCCATTTATATAATCCATAGCAGAGCCCGAAAATTAGAATTTAGACTTTTAATCCAAATAAGATAGATCATCTGGTACTTTCTTCTGGGATTGTTTTTGTAAAATAGGAAGGTGTAAATTAACTCTCCAGTGTCAATTTGAGTAAGCCCTTGAGGCAAATGACAGGAAGATTGGTTTGAGAAATTTCTCTAGCAGAAGAGAGGACAGTGTTGGTTGTGTTTGGAAGCAAGAGATATCTTAGCTATCCTAAAATAAAAATTCTCTGCAGTGATGGCAACTAATAAATAGCCTGTCACACAAAAATATAATGAAATCATCTGGAATTCTGTCTTGTAGTTTGGTCCAGAATTTGTGATTTTAACTTTGGCATTTAAATTTTGTGCTCCTTTCAACATTAGCTGAGCATGGCAACTCGGCAAAGGCGTAATAGAACCACTGGAGCTCTACGTTTCTGCCTTGCCCTGCTGGCCAGGGCTCTTGTGTGCTCGGTGAAAGATGCAATCACACAATCAAAGTAATATTTTCCCTGAGGTTCCCTGGGGCAGATTGGTTCTGCAATTTTCCAGTAATTGTTTGGAAAAGACAGCCCTAGATTTAGTCTTTCTCTTTAATCGTCCCCCCACCCCCACTCAATTCCTGCACTGAGGCTCCTGGATTCTCTTTTGCCAGCCTCACTTAAGTATCTGGGATTGGGGTGGCATGGTCTGTGTTGTTAACTATGGAGTGGGGTTTAAGTGCCTCCCTGAATGGGCTCCTACTCCAGAAATCCCCTCTATTTCTGAAGGCCAGTGCCTGGAATATCTCTTCACAATTGTTATAAAGGCTAAAGGATTCTCAAGCATTGGGCTTGTGGAAGGAAGAGCTGAGGTGACCTTTTGAGATAAACATACTTCTTTTGTTTTGAGTTTACAACCTGGGAGATAACTAATGTTTGTACATATAGATTTTTTCCTTTTACTTATGAACCACAGGTGATTGCTATTGATTGCTTTTAAATATTTCCCCCCCTCCATTTCGCTGGTAAGAATACAGAGGCTCCGGGTTGTTGGCCAAGTCAAACAGAAAATGCTAGAATTTGGCTTTTTAAACTTAGATCCAATGCTCTTCTCTTAGCTGACATTTTCTTGTTAGCGTCCAGCCATGAGGAGTAATAAAATGGAAGTAATTAATAATGTTCCAATGTGCTCCCATTTGAAACCCCAGTAGCTGAGCAGACCTGAACTTCCTATGGGAAGCCCTGCTTGAGGATGGAGTCCCTCTTGTGATGTGGTCTGCCGCCCTCTGCTGTCCGTGGAGCCCATCTTTACAGTTGCTTGACCTCTTCTGGATTTGATCTTGATCTTCCTAGTGCAACGTCTCTCAGCTGAGTGTGCAGCTGTTATCTGGTGAGAAACCATTTTGGTTGGCACCTCACGTAAGGAAAATATCAGAGAAAATCAAAGAATGTAGGACTTGATATTTCTCCCGCAATATACTCCTGTGTGTGAACATTCCCCTTTCTCCTGCCACATAATGAGGGCACTTTCACTATCTAATGAATAGATAGAATGGTCCTGGCCTCGCCTTGGCTCTGGCATTCTCCCAATGCCCTTTAAAAGAGAATAAACATTCTTCTCCAGATTATGCCTAGCAAGGCAGCTGAGGGGACTAATGCCAGAATTTGAGACACATCTAGAAGCCTGGGAGCCCTGGGAGGAATTGGGCCAGAACTCCGTGGGTCCTCAGGGAGAAAGATGGAGAAGATCCATGACTAGGGCTCAGAAAGCCAGGTTGGATTCTGCAGGGTGGCAGTGGCAGCATGGGTCTGTGGTAGGAAGGGGCAGGTCTTCATGGAGTGGGTCCAAGTCCAACAAATTAGCCAAGACTACAAGGCAGGCAATTGGAAATTGAGTTAAAGTACGCAGGGCAGGGACAGATGAGTTGTTTGGCTAGTTAAGAGTTGATTAATAAATAAAAGGCAAGAATTCTGACATGCTAACTTGAGATTTTTGTTGCATGATTTTCTCTGGGACAATGGAAAAGTAATCATAGGGTTGGCCAAAAAGTTTGTTCAGGTTTTTCCATAACATCTTAACCTGAATGAACTTTTTGGCCAAAACCATGTGTATAGTAGCCTTGACCACTGTCAAAAGGAGTTGTCAATTTGTGTAGTCTCTAATATACCATCTAAGGTTTGTTAATTATGATTCCCACTCTGGTGAGTCCTGTAACAATTTATATAAGTTACAACACCTGTCATACATTATCTGGTGCAAATACCAGACAAAGGTGGCAAATTCTCTTATATCAATGGTTCTCAGAGTGTGGTCCCTGGGCTAGCAGTATTAGCATCACCTGGAAATTTATTAGAAAATCCAATTCTTGGGCCCCATCCCAGACTCAGTGCATCAGAAACTGGGGGCAGGGCCCAGCAATCTGTCTTTTAACAAGCCCTACAGATGATTGTTATGCATACTCAAGTCTGAGCAGCACTGCCCTAGATTATAAGGATAAATGATGAAGCTCAGCTTGCTTCCACTAGGGAGGGACTATCAATGATTTGTTGAATGAAGAGGGAAAGGATGCCGAAAGACAAGGCAAAGATTTGAAAGACACATGTCTCTGCTGTGTTCTGAATGACTAAGATTGCTTGAAGTCTGACCACTGGATAAATTGGGGCAATAACAATACCATACTGCTTAAGGTGGATTGCCAAGTCACAAAAGGGTAAGGTGTAGAGTCAAAGAAATGATGACAGCCAGGATTGATCAGGCACGCTCTTTGATTGTTTTGGGATGTGATCGTGAACCCATTGCCCTGGGTTCTGACTCTGTGACCTTCTTTGGTTTAGATCCAGTAAAATAATATCTTCCTGAAAAGGGCAAGACAAAAATTATTTCAAAGAAATTAATTTCCTCAGATAAAAAGGAGTTGACAATGTCCTCTGAAAATTTTATCTAAAAATATTTATTCAATTTTGAGGAATAATAATAAATGATAAAAGCATCAGAAAGCTTCTTCTTTAATCCTTTATTAAAAGTATGATTCAAAAGTCTTCAATTAAAAAAGCACAAAAGGGCCATAAGCATCATCCTAGTCTTCACTGTCTAGTTATTTCTTTCTTGAAAGACCAGAATTTTAAAAACCATGGTGTTATATAATAAATTGCTTCTGGAGAAGTTAGTCCTTATGACTGGAGTTCCTGAAACTGCAAAATAAGTCAGCTTGTGCCAGGGAGATGAAGGGAAACCTGTTCTCAATTACCGGGCAGCTGGTATGTTTTAATTGTTTGCTTTTTATAAGCAGTAAAATAAAAGGAGTAGTCCTTAAGTATCCTTATACACCGTTAATGCAGTGCTTCCCACACTTGTCATGTATCACAATCCCCAGGGAACTTGTTAAAAATGCAGATTGCCCACCCCTTGAGGTTATGATTTAGTAGGGATATGATTTTTAACAAGCATCCAATGATTTTGGTGCAGGTGGTTTGAAGACCACACTTTTCGAAACTCTGCCCAGGGCCTACCCATAATTTATGTGCTCATTATTTGAGCATTTCTAAAAGTGACTGACGATTCACAAAAAAACAGTTTAGTGTAGGTACAGGCTTACTGTGAGCAACACATGCTTACTCTAATAGAGCTTCATTATTTGGCATTTGGGGAAAATGAGTGTTACACACACACACAAAATTTTTTTAAATTAACAGACTTTATATTTTAAGCAGTTTAGGTTTACAGACCTAGAGCATGTAGTACAGAGTTCCCTTTCTCCCCTGTTGAGAGTGCCCCCCTTGTTAACATCTTGCATTAATGTGGTATATTTGTTACAACTGAACCAGTATTGGTATATTATTATGAACTAAGGTCTATAGTTTACATTAGGGTTCATTTTTGTGTCATAAAGTTCTATGGGTTTTGATAAATGCATAGTCTTGTGTCCATTATTTTAACATCCTGAAGAATAGTTCCACTGATGTAAAAAAATCCTCTATGGTCCACCTATTCATCCCATTCCCACTCTTGGCAATTGATCTTTTTATTGTCACTATAGTTTTAGCTTTCCCAATGTGTCATATAAGTGTAATCATATAGTGTGTAGACTTTTCAGACTTGTTCTTTTCACTAAGAAATATGTATTTAAGATTCTGTTATGCCTTTTAATGGCTTGATAGCTTATTTCCTCTTATTGCTGAGTAAAATTCCATTGTATGGATGTCCCACAGTTTGCTTATCCATTCACTTTTTGGAGGCTATCTTGTTTGCTTCCAGTTTTGGGCAATTATGAATAAAGCTGCTATAAACATTTGTGGGCTGGTTTTTGTGTGGATGTAACTTTTAGCTCATTTGACTAAATACTTGAGTGTGATTGCTGGATTGTATGATAAACTATATTTAATTTTGTAAGGAACTGCCAAACTTAAAAGTGGCTATAAAATTTTGCATTCCTGTCAGCAATGAATGAGAATTTTTGTTGTTCCACATCCATGCCAGCATTTGCTATTGTTCATTAAAAAAAAAATTTTTTTGCCACTTTAATAGGTATGTCATGGTATCCAAGTGATGTTTTAATTGTAATTCTCTAATGATATATGATGTTTGGCATCTTTTTATATGCTTATTTACTATCTGTTTATCTTCTTTAGTGAGATATTTGGTTAGATCTTTTTCCTGTTTTGTGATTGGGTTGTTTTCTTATTATTGCATTTTAAGAATTCTTTGAAGGACTTTGTATATAAGTCCTTCTCAGATATGTTTTGTAAATATTTTATATCAGTCTTTGGCTCTTTTTATTTTCTTAACAGTCTCTTTTGTATAACAGAAGTTTTTGATTTTCTTGAAGTCCAACTAGCCAATTTTTTCCTTCATAGATTGTGCATATATAGGTATTCTATATAAAAACTCATCACCAAACCCAAAGTCACCTGGATTTTTTTCCAATGTTATCTTCCAGAAGTTTTATAGTTTTGCAATTTACATTTAGGCCTATGATCCATTTTGAGTGTTTTTGCAAAATGTGTAAGGCCAGTGTCTGGATTCTTCTTCTTTTTCTTTTTCATACATGTGGATATCCAGTTGTTATAATACCATTTGTTGAAAAGTCTATCATTTCTCCACTGAATTGTCCTTGTTTCTTTGTCAAAGATTAGTTGACTGTATTTGTGTGAGTCTACTTTGGAGGTCTCTATTCTTTTCCATTGATCTATTTTTTCACCAATACCACACTGTCTTGATCATTATTGTAGCTGTATAGTATGTCTTGAAGTCACATAGTGTCAATCCTCAGACTTTATTCATCTTCAATATTGTATTGGTTATTCTGGGTCTTTTGTCTTTGCATAGAAGTGTTAGTATTTATTTTCATTGACACACAAAAAACTTGCTAGGATTTTGACTTGGATTGTATTGATTATAGGTTAAGTTCAATTCAGTTGAGTTCAGTTGCTCAGTCATGTCAGACTCTTTGCGACCCCATGGACTGCAGCATGCCAGGTCTCCCTGTCCATCACTAACCCCTGGAACCTACTCAAACTCATGTCCATCACGTTGGTGATGCCATCCAACCATCTCATCCTCTGTCATCCTCTTCTCCTCCCGCCTTCAATCTTTCCCAGCATCAGGGTCTTTTCCAATGAGTCGATTCTTCCCATCAGGTGGCCAGAGTACTGGAGTTTCAGCTTCAGCATCAGTCCTTCCAATGAATATTCAGGACTGATTTCCTTTACGATTGACTGGTTGCTGTCCAAGGGACTCTCAAAAGTCTTCTCAACACCACAGTTCAAAAACATCAACTCTTCGGTGCTCGGCTTTCTTTATAGTCCAACTCTCACATCCATACATGACTACTAGAAAAACCATAGCTTTGACTAGATGGACCTTTGTCGGAAAAGTAATGTCTCTGCTTTTTAATATGCCCTCTGCTGCTGCTAAGTCGCTTCAGTCGTGTCCAACTCTGTGTGACCCCATAGACAGCAGCCCACCAGGCTTCCCCGTCCCTGGGATTCTCCAGGCAAGAATACTGGAGTGGGTTGCCATTTCCTTCTCCAATGCATGAAAGTGAAAAGTGAAAGTGAAGTCACTCAGTCATGTCTGACTCTTAGCGACCCCAAGGACTCTGCAGCCCACCGGGCTCCTCCATCCATGGGATTTTCCAGGCAAGAGTACTGGAGTGGGGTGCCATTGCCTTCTCCAACATGCCCTCTAGGTAGGTCATAACTTGTCTTCCGAGGAGCAAGCATCTTTTAATTTCATGGCTGCAGTCACCATCTGCAGTGATTTTGGAGTTAAGTTGGTGAGAATTAATATTTTAAGAATATTGACTTTTCCTAACCAGGGAAATAGATTTTTTAATATGTAAAATGTTTCTCTGTAAACTTTCAAACTTTGCATAATACAACACTTTCACAATAATATTAATAAAATGTAATGTTAACTTCTCTAACTTTCTAAATGTACATGAAATAAAATTTGACATTTCCCTTATGGCTTAGGATAGTCTTTATGAGTCTCATTGTGCACTGGTTACTAATACAGTTGTATCTACTGTTTCATATTCTTTCTCTGTATTAGGTATCTTAGTTATCCTTTATGGCTAATTGGTTGCATGTCTTTGTTACCAGCTAGATTGTAGGCTTCCTCAGGGCCAAAATCATGTTGTAGCCATTGCTGTCTCTCAAGTCTGAGAGACTTTTTATAAATGTTTGTCAAGTGGACCATGACTGTCTCTAATATCCATTTCTCTCTTTTAACTTTTACTTCTAGTTTATTGTACTAAAGAAAAACAGACAAACAACTTTATTAAGAACTGTCTGCTTAAAAAGAATTGCTAAGGCTCTAAACAAAGTCCTTAGCACACTTGTTTGTGGGAGCTATTATGGCTTTCGCTGGAGCACCGTGCTGCTGCGCTTTTTTTTTTTTTTGGCTACTCCATATGGCTTGCAGGATCTTATTATTAGTTCCTTTAGCAGGGTTCAAACCCGTGCCCTTGGTAGTAAAATTGCAGAACCCTAACTACTGGACCACCAGGGAATTCCTGACTACTCTATATTTTTAAACATACAGAAAGTTTGAATTCCTATGTGCTCTCCACCTAAATAAAAATAATTGTTAACATTTTTCTATAATTTCTTTTTCTCACCTTCAGTGTAGTAACACAGACACACATATTAACACATGCAAACACATATGCTATACTTTTTGAAAATTAGTAAAAGTTCCATAATTATAAATATTTCAACATGTATCACCTAACAGTAAAGACAATGGAAATAGTTTATTATACTTAAGGAAGTTAACAGTAATCATAAACATTATTTAGTAGTCATTCCATATTTAAATTTCTCTAGCTGTTACAAGTGGAGAAGGCAACGGCACCCCACTCCAGTACTCTTGCCTGGAAAATGCCATGGATGGAGGAGCCTGGTAGGCTGCAGTCCATGGGGTCGCTAAGAGTCAGACATGACTGAGTGACTTCACTTTCACTTTTCACTTTCCTGCACTGGAGAAGGAAGTGGCAACCCACTCCAGTGTTCTTGCCTGGAGAATCCCAGGGACGGTGGAGCCTGATGGGCTGCCATCTATGGGATCGCACAGAGTCGGACACGACTGAAGTGACTTAGCAGCAACAGCAGCAGCAGCAGCTGTTACAAGAATGTCTT
The DNA here is from genome assembly GCA_006408695.1 of Aepyceros melampus. Taxonomy (NCBI): domain Eukaryota; kingdom Metazoa; phylum Chordata; class Mammalia; order Artiodactyla; family Bovidae; genus Aepyceros; species Aepyceros melampus. Next base: position 8,024 of record SJXQ01007739.1, read on the forward strand.
ATATGTAAGCCAGTCTAGGTTCCTACACTGCAATTGGCTGATGTGTTCTGTTTTCAGATGTGATATGTTAGGTTGTACTGTGTGGCTTTGGGTAAGTTCCTTTCTATCCCTGTTCAGTACAGGATGATCTGTAATATTGTTGTGAGCTCTGAGATGTCTGAGTCTATGATTGTAGCCATTTTAGGTCAACAGTTTTGTCTTTTATCTATTTATTTTGCTGCACTGCCCAGTGTATGGGATCTTAGTTCTCTGACTATGGGTTGAACTTTTGTCCTCTTCATTAGAAGCATAGATTCTTAACCACTGGACCACCAGGAAAATCCCTGTGTTTTATTTTTAAGTACCAATAAAAATAGGAATGTTATGAAATAATTTGACAGGAACTCATAAGCCAACAAATCAAAAAGCAGTGTATTTAAGTCAGATTTTAAATACCAACCAAACCAGGCAAATGTCCATGGAGCTTTTTTCCCCCAGTTTTATTGGAAAATAATTAACATATATTACATGGAACTTTTAAATTATTTCTTCTATGTTGAACTCATTTGTGTGAAAATCTACCGATGGAGATTGATGTCTTTAAATACCACTGAGAACCAAGATAGGAATTGAGGTTGTAGACCACTTGTTGAGACTTCTGGCACAATAATATTCTTTACTATTATGACTCTGGTCAGAAAATAAAACATGTTAGACAGCTGAATTAATTCCTCATGCCAAAATAGTAATGATTTTAAAACATTTAAAAACTTTTCATTTTATAATAATTTTAGACTTTTCAAAAAATTACCAAAAATAAGAACTGTACATATTCTCCACTCAGATCCTCTAGATGTTTATATCTTGCCTAGTTGAAGTGCAGTTCTCAAAATTCTTCAAATCCTTCAAACTTTCCTTAAGGAATTTTTTTTTTTTTTTCACTTAAGGAATATCTTCAGACTCTGTTTTGGATGAGACTGTCCACTATTCTTGGACTTTAAAACTCCCATACCCACTTTACAGACTGGAGAAGATAATTCTTTACCACATCCTCATATTTACTTTTAAAAATTCTAACCTCATCTCTAGTTGGAGAAGGAAATGGCAACCCACTCCAGTATTCTTGCCTGGAGAATCCCAGGGACTGAGGAGCGTGGTGGGCTGCCATCTATGGGGTCGCCAGAGGCAGACACGACTAAGCGGCTTAGCAGCAGCAGCATCTCCAATATTTTTCCTTTTAAGGAGCTAGAGAAACACTACAGATATGGTAGGCTGGGTTCTGAATAATTTGTCTTTGATATAAACCTAAGGCTTTGTTCTAGAGAATTCCTCTTAGAACACAGAAATGGGGAAAAAAAATAGTAAAGCACTTTGTGTGACAAAGTTGGCTGCAAAATCCAAAAAATGAATGTCGGTATTTTAGCTTTCCCCAGGTTACAATTTTAAAAAATTGTTATTGCCCAGAAGTGCTTAAGAGATTACAGCCGTTACTTTTTTTTTTTTTTTTAAGGTTAAAAGTCCTGAGAATAATTTTACAGTCAAACTGTTTATTTTTGTTATTTTGGAGATGAATATATTCATAATATATAGAAACTATTATTCCAGATGAAACTATATTCCAGATGAAATAAGCTTAGCATCCTCAAGCAAAATATTTAAAATCTAACTGTAATTAACTTGAGTTGTGTTATGTTTTATTATTAGCATGGGCCTTTCAATTGCTTTGGTTGATTTTATGAATTTTGATACTCGTCTTGATAAGCTCACATAGAGAGACATTTGGAAGTGGTATTGGTTTAAAGATGGCTTAAAATTTATGAATTTGGGCAGGCAGTGATATAAATTCAATGTAGATTCATATTTTATTTTTACGTGTACAGTTTAATAATTTCGAATTTAATGGAGTGTTTCTTATATGAAGTTCACCATTATGTTCATCTTTCTTAGAGGATTAGTGAGATTAGGGGAATAGTATTAACTCAAAGCTAAGAAATTAAACTGTGAAAGCCAAAGAGTCAGGCTTAAAGTGCTATAATGAAAGTCTATCCAAAAAGAAATAAATTGAGGTAAGAATTAGAATACTTCTGCATATAACTCAGGTTTTTATTTTCTATCCTTTTTAATTGGGAAAAGAGTCCTTGGTCCAAATGGACATGTTAGACTATCAAAAGACCTAGTGCTATTCCTATGACCTTAGGAATATTATTAGTGCCCCAAGAGTGTCGTAACCAGATATCATTGATAAGATTAAGTTTCTTAAACTAAATTGCCAAAATAAAGTATAAAACTTGAGGATAAATTTAAATTTATCACTGAAGAAAGCTAAAATCTACCTGTGTAAAAGTGTTGATACCAATTGAATTATGTTAAGGATGGCAGCTGGGTGGAGGAAGAAAGGGATAACAGAATTCATCTATGTGGACACGTTTGAATGTGTTTACCTGCTGAGTATAGAAAATCCTGACTCAAAATGGTTTGCTCAATAAGGAATATTTATTATTTCACATAGCAGTAAGTCCAAATGTGAACAGCTCCAGATTTGTTAATTCAACTACTCAACAAGAGCAGGAATGTAAGTTCCCTGTATCTTTCTGTTCTGCCCTCTTAGACCTGTTGACTTAGTTTCCTACATGGTTACAAGATGGCTGCTATAGCTCCAGGAATCATTACCAACACAGTGACATTGGGCACAGGGGTGGTTATCCCCAACTATCATTTTTGTTGATAAGGAGAGCCTTTCCAAAATTTCCCACACATCACAGTATCCAGAATTATACCTCATGTGCTTATCCAAACTAATTCTTGACAATAAGAACAGGAGACCGGGCAGTGTGGAGTAGGTCTTCCTTCCTCTCCTGAGCATCACAATGTACAGAGGGGAGGAGATACCCAAACAATGTAGGCATCTTTTTAGCAAAAAGGAAAGAGAGGACTGGATTTTGGTTTCTTCTACTATAAGTAGCATCATTTTCCATCTCTAATCAAGCCTCAATATTTAGTATGAAGGGACTGGGATTCTTTACCAACTGAGCTATCAGGGAATCCTGAAGGGATTGGGAGGATCTATCAAATGAATTTACCAATATGGGCCAATGTGTTAATAAACCAATGTGTCAGAAAGACATTGAGGGAAAGAAGTGGTAACTATCTTAGTCAATGAGTAAAAAAGTTCAGCTGTGCTCTGAGGGCTGAAGTGCATCAGTGCTGTGACCCACAAAAGAGCAGTTAACCTTCCTTCATCTCAAATCTTTTTCAGCTATCTATAGAAGAGAATTTCTATTTTAAGATGAAGAGACTTCTGCAGAATATCTGGCTGTGGAATTTATGGGAAGGATTCTGAAAAAAGGATGCATTTTGTGTTATCTTAATAATATGATCTATCCTGAGGCTTGTTTGAAGTTGGCAAATAGAAGCATGTAGTTCCCCAAGAGATTTTTGTGTCTATGCCTATACAAGAAATGTGGAAATTTTAACACGTTTGAAATGTAAAAATTTAGTTTATAGCTTATCAAAGTATATGGTAGATAAGAAATGTGACTGATTATTCTAATCCTTTACTTTGAAACTATGTTGCATGGCTTGGTCCATAACTTCTCGTTCTTCTACTTACTGTAACAATAAAATCATATGAATAATAATAAAAAAGCTCAGAATCCTTTACTTCATCACCCATGTATGTGAATATAGTTCTGGTTAATTGCTTGTCTGTCCCCACAAGACTCTAAGCTCTCCTAATGGTTTCTGAATTTTCATGTAGGATGGCCTTGGGGCTGCAATCTCTCTGAAGGGGAGGAATGTATGGAGGACTTGAGGTTTTATTTGCCCAATACTAAAATCCTTGTGAAAAATGAAAAGAATGGTAGTGAGAGTAAGCATGGGGATGCTGCTTGAGATGATGGAGTTTCAAGCACCCCTCCAACCACAATTTGTTTTATGATGAGCAACTCAAAACTGGGTCTGTCATATCCCCAGCACCAAGAAATGTGATTCCAAACACCCGTTGAATGACAGGATAACCAGAATCTGTCCCCGTTTGTCAAAAGTAGAAACTAACTTGTCACATGAAGTAATGAGTGGTGACTTTTTGTCTGTTTTCCTAATTGTAAAGCCTGTAGGAAGTGGAATGACAGATTAAAAAAAAATTAAACTCAAGTAGTCTAGTTTTGCAGATGTATAATACCCCTCTCTAGCATAAATCTTCAGGTGATTTTGTGTGTGTGTGTGTGTGTGTGTGTGTGTGTGAAAAGATACAAAAGAAATGAATGTTTTCAGTCCTGTTTATATCTGAAAATATCTCTATCTCACCCTTACCTTTGATGGGATACTTCGGTGCTGAATTTTAGTCAAAATTATCTGCTCTCAGAATTTGTAGCCATTTCTTTTCTACCTTCCAGCCTTTACTGCAACTGGTATATAAACTATTGGTCTTGAAATTTGTCTTCAAAGTACCCTGGAATTCAAGTAAAGAACTGTCAGAACTGATATAGTTGATAGGACAATGGAGTCTGTAAGTTGCAAGTTCAAAATCATAGGATAAGTGCAGGCAGCAGGATTTAATGGTCATAAGCATGACCTTTCAGGTCAGACAGTCCTGAGTTGAAGCCATAGCTACCCTTGGTTTCTATTTGTTGTGTTACTATGGGAAATTACTTAATCTCTAAGACTAGTTTCCTTGTGCAGGAGATAACAGTGTTTATATAATAGGACTGCTGTGGTGAATCAATGGGAGTGCTCACATAACCTATAGTACATAAAAAGATCTCAGTAAAATATATTTTTACTCATGATTATTGTTATAATTTATCATAATAATACTTATATAAATGTCTTGATTAGAGTTTATGAGGCAGCTTAATTTTACAAGAAGTACATTATAAAAAAATTATGAAAAAGCTAAGAACATTGAAGTGAAAATTCAAACAGCATAAATGTGAATAAAACAAAATGAAAAGACTTTATTTTCCTACAGCCTAACCTTACTTCCCAGAGGAAGCCACTGAAAAATATTTAGAAATTAATTTTTATGTAAAATATCTCCAGAATACTCATTAAGATGATTTATCAACTTTAAATAGTGTCAATAGACCCTATGCTGTGAATGTTGGTGAATTAAGCCTGCTTGCATATTTTCTTTCTACCTTCACCACACTAGCTTCATTTGAGTTAATCATATTTTAGTTTTCCTATTGATTACTTTTGTAACTTTAAATTATATACCTAACCCCTATTTCTTGATATGATTTAGACAGTCTTGCTCCCTGTGACTGACATGATCAGATTAGCATTCTTATCCTTTCCGATTCCTCTTCCCATATAACCAACTCGCAATACATCACATATGTTACTTGTACATCATCAAGATATATCATATTTATATTGTGTTTGGATATACATGTTGGTCTGTAGGTTGATTCTGAAAATAGAAAATCAATAGAGAGTTTTTGTTTTATTTTTTTAAATATTCTTTTTTAAAAATAGGCACATTTGGTTTTTTTTTTTTAATTTTTTGGCCATATACACATGGGATTTAGTTCCCTAACCAAGGACTGAACCCAGGCCCCCTGCAGTCAAAGCACAGAGTCTTAACCACTGGACCACCAGGGAAGTCCCAATAGAGTTTTTATAATATATACATAATTTCTTTGCCAAACCAAATAGTATGATTGGACTTATGGAGAAGGTATAATTTTAATGTCACAAAATTAGTGTTGCTCATAAAAGAATGTTATAAGCACAGAGCTCAGATGGACTTTTTGTTTTAACACTCTTGTCATTTTTCAAGATCATGCCACTGTTTATTTGGACCTCATTCTTTTTCATATTTGTTTCTCTTGACACTTTATCTTTTATATAAGAAAGACAGCCTAGCCTAAGATTGTCAGCTGTTTAACCATAGTTTTTCTTTAATACAGATTAGCCATATTAGTGTACAAGGGAAATAAATTTTCTCAGGCTTTTACTTCTTAAACTATATCTATCTTACCCTCATGTTGATAGGATTCTTAGGTATTGAATTTCAGATTCAGTATTATTTCCTCTGAATTTGAGGCCATTGTTTGTCTGTCTTCTAGCACTTAGTGTGACTGATGTTAAATCTAGTGTCATTATGTTTCTCATTCCTATGCATGAAATCTGTCTTTGTTTCGTGTGATTTGTTTCATCCTCAGGAAGGTCTTCAGATTATCAGTTCATTATTGCAAAATTCAGGCTCAAATTGAAGAAAGTATGGAAAACCACTAGGCCATTTATGACCTAAATCAAATCCCTTATGATTATACAGTGGAGGTGACGAATAGATTTAAGGGATTAGATCTAGTAGACAGAGTGCCTGAAGAACTATGGATGGAGGTTTGTAACATTGTACAGGAAGTGGTGACCAAAACCATCCTCAAGAAAAAGAAATTCAGAAAGGGAAAGTGGTTGTCTGAGCAGGCCTTACAAATAGCTGAGAAAAGAAAAGTGAAAGGCAAAGGAGAAAAGGAAAGATATACCCAACTGAATGCAGAGTTCCAGAGAATAGCAAAGAGAGATAAGAAAGCTTTCTTAAGTGAAAAATGCACAGAAATAGAGGAAAACAATAAAATGGGAAAGACTAGAGATCTCTTTGAGAAAACTAGACATACCAAGGGAACATTTCATGCAAAGAGAGGCACAATAAAGGACAGAAATGGCAAGGACCTAACAGAAGCAGAAAAGATTAATAAAAGGTGGTAAGAAACACACAGAAGAACTGTACAATAAAGCTCTTAATGACCCAAATAACCACTATGGTGTGGTCACTCAGAGCCAGAAACCTTGGATTGTGAAGTCAGTTGGGCCTAAGGAAGCATTACTATAAACAAAGCTAGTGGAGATGATGGAATTCCCAGCTGGCTATTTCAAATCCTAAAAGACGATGCTGGTAAAGTGCTGCACTCATTATGCCAGCAAATTTGGAAGACTCTGCAGTGGCCACAGGACTGGAAAAGGTCAGTTTTCATTCCAATCCCAAAGAAAAGTAGTGCCAAAGAATGTTCAAATTACCGTACAATTGTACTCATTTTACATTCCAGCAAGATTATCAAAATCTTTCACGCAGTACATGAACTAAGAACTTCCAGATGTACAAGCTGGATTTAGAATAGGCAGAGAAACCAGAGATCAAATTGCCAACATATGCTGGATCATAGAAAAAGCAAGGGAATTCCAAAAGAAATCTGCTTCATTGACTATGCTAAAACCTTTGACTGTGTGGATCACAACAAACTGGAATATTCTTAATGAGACAAGAATACCAGATACAGTACCTGCCTCCTGAGAAACCTGTATGCAGGACAATAAGCAACAGTTAGAACTAAACATGGAACAAGGGACTGGTTCCAAATTGGTAAAGGAGCACATCATGGCTGTATATTGTCACCCTCGTCAGCCTTGCTTATTTAATTAACTTCTCTGCAGAAGTACATCATGTGAAATTCCAGACTGAATGAATCACTAACTGGAATCAAGATTGCCTGGAGAGATATCAACAACTTCAGATATGTAGATGATACCACTTTAATGGCAGAAAGTGAGGAGGAACTTGAGGAGCTTTTTGATGAAGGTGGAAGAAAAAAATGAAAAAGCTGGCTTAGAACCCAACATTCAAAAAACAAAGATTATGGCATCTGGTTCTATCACTTTGTGACAAATGGATAGGGAAAATGTGGAGACAGTGTCAGATTTCACTTTCTTGGTCTCCAAAATCAATGCGGATGGTGACTGTAGCCACAAAATTAAAAGATGCTTGCTCTTTGAAAGAATAGCTATGAGAAACCTAGACAGCATATTAAAAAGCAGAGACATCACTTTGCTGACGAAAGTCTGAATAATCAAAGCTATGGTTTTTCCAGTAGTCATGTATGGATGTGAGAGCTGGACCATAAAGAAGGCTGAGTGCTGAAGAACTGATGCTTCAAACTTTGGTGCTNACCTAGACAGCATATTAAAAAGCAGAGACATCACTTTGCTGATGAAAGTCTGAATAATCAAAGCTATGGTTTTTCCAGTAGTCATGTATGGATGTGAGAGCTGGACCATAAAGAAGGCTGAGTGCTGAAGAACTGATGCTTCAAACTTTGGTGCTGGAGAAGACTCTTGAGAGTCCCTTGGACTGCAAGGAGATCAAAGTAGTCAGTCCTAAAGGAAATCAACCCTGAATATTCATTGGAAGGACTGATGTTGAAGCTGAAGCCCCAGTACTTTGGCCACCTGATGCAAAGAGCCAACTCACTGGAAAACACCCTGATACTAGGAAAGACTGAGGGCAAAAGGAGAAGGGGGCAACTTAGGATGAGATGGTTGGATGGCATCACTGACTCAACGGACATGAGTTTGAGAAAACTCAGGGAGATAGTGAAGGACAGGGAAACCTGGCATGCTGCAGTTATGGGCTTGCAATGAGTCAGACACAACTTAGTGACTGAACAATAGCAACAACTTTATCCTTGGGGGTATTGAAATTCACTGGGATTTGTTCAAGTCTTCTGCTTGGCTGTCACTGGCACTCTCATATGAAGACTCATGTTGTTCTTCAGCTCTGGGAAATTTTCTTCAGTAATTTTAAATTTTATATCATTATCTTGTCTCTATTTCTTTTTTCTTACTTTTTATGAGATACATATGTGTTCTTGAGGATTTATCCTCTATGCATCAACTTTTCTTTCATATTTTCTCTTTTTCTTTTGATTGTATAATGTGTGTGACCCTTTTATATTTGTCAGTCATATTTTTAGTTTCCAAGAACAATTTGTTTTCTATTTGCCTTTTTTTTGGGATGGAAGTGTTTATAATATCATCTTAAATATCTCTGGGAATACTAAGTGGCTTTCTTTTATATCAGGACAGTTGGTTTCTTCGCTTGCCTTGGTCCTTTTCTCTTGGATTCTTGCTGTTCCTTGGATACCATTAATGCTTGATTTTCTGCTCAGATAAAGAATGAAGTTCATAGATAAAGGTGGCTGCTGTGGGTTTTCTTTGTGTCGTTGTGGAAAGGCACTGATTTTTGAAAGATCTTTTTTTAATTGAAAAATTAATGCATACTGATACTAAAAAATTAAAAGCAAAAAAAAAGGGGGGGAAATAAAAAGGGGTATATACTGAAAATCATGAACCTCTCAGAAACCTTCTCAACTCTTAACCACTTTTACTTAAGACTAGAAGGAGACTTACTTAGTCTCCTTCTAGGAAATTTATACAGGAATGTTTATATATAGTCCCTATTTTTATAATAATAGTAGTAAGTTATATATGGTGTTCTTCATTTTTCTTTAAAAATGATGTGTTTTGCATGTGGATATATTATTATTTTTCATGGCTACAGAGTTTTACATTGAATAGAAGTGTTTCCCTACTGATGAGAAGTTAGATTCCATCTAATCTTTTGTATTACAAATGTCACTGCACCAAATATCCTTGTATAAACTCCTTGGGGCTTGAAAGTAAAAGTTTACTCACTCAGTAAGACAGAAGAGCCTCCTCTGTCTATGGAATTCTCCAGGCAAGCATATTGGACTGTGTAGCCATTCCCTTCTCTAGGGGATCTTCTCAACCCAGGGATCAAACCCAGGTCACCTGCATTGCAGGCAAATTCTTAACCAGTAAATATTTTTAAAGGAGATATTTCTGGGTTACAGGGTATGTGCAGTTGAAGCATGGATTAAAAATTTTTGTTATATTAGTTAATTTCTTATATGGATTATAGGTGTTCATTGGAGAAAAGTCCAAAGATACAAAAAGATATAGTAAATTAAATCTTTTCCAACCCTTCCTTGTCTTCCTCTGATACCCTTCTCAATCTCAAGCAAGTCTTTTGTCACATATAGGGGTTTGTTAGTGTGTTTGTGTGTATCAAAACTTTTGTCACATATAGGGGTTTGTTAGTGTGCTTGTGTGTATTGAAACTTTTGTCACATATGGATGTGTGCGTCTGTGTGTGTTTCTTCTCAGGTAAATCCTAGAAGTAAGATAGCTGAGTCAAAGATATGGGAAGCATTAAAGTGAGTAAATATTTTTTTCTGTGAAAAGTATTAATATTTAATATTTTTAAATGGATCCCTTTGAGCCCTCCTGTATGAGCCACGAGTCAGGCCCTGAGAGTTACATCTTCTGCTCCTTCACTCACTTCTGCTTTTCCCAAATCCACATTCCATATGGATGCCAAGGGTTTTTCCAAGGGTGGATGTTTATCTTCACCTGTATCAGAACAGAGTAGATTCTTGCAGTTTCATATACTCTCCATTCCTTCCTTCTAGCATTAGAATCCATCAGTTCAGTTCAGTTCAGTCGCTCAGTCGTGTCCGGCTCTTTGCAACCCCATGAATCACAGCACGCCAGGCCTCCCTGTCCATCACCAACTCCCGGAGTGCACTCAGACTCATGTCCATTGAGTCTGTGATGCATCCAGCCATCTCATCCTTGGTGGTCCCCTTCTCCTCCTGCCCCCAATCCCTCCCAGCATCAGGGTCTTTTCCAATGAGTCAACTCTTCGCATGAGGTGGCCAAAGTACTGGAGCTTCAGCTTTAGCATCATTCCTTCCAAACAAATCCCAGGGCTGATCTCCTTCAGAATGAACTGGTTGGATCTCCTTGCAGTCCAAGGGACTCTCAAGAGTCTTCTCCAACACCACACTTCAAAAGCATCAATTCTTCGGCGCTCAGCCTTCTTCACAGTCCAGCTCTTACATCCATATATGACCACTGGAAAAACCATAGCCTTGACTGGACGGACCTTAGTCGGCAATGTAATGTCTCTGCTTTTGAATATGCTGTCTAGGTTGGTCATACCTTTTCTTCCAAGGAGTAAGTGTCTTTTAGTTTCATGGCTGCAGTCACCATCTGCAGTGATTTTGGAGCCCCCCAAAATAGTCTGACACTGTTTCTACTCTTTCTCCATCTATTTCCCATGAAGTGATGGGACCAGATGCCATGATCTTCGTTTTCTGAATGTTGAGCTTTAAGCCAACTTTTTCACTCTCCTCTTTCACTTTCAACAAGAGGCTTTTTAGCTCCTCCTCACTTTCTGCCATAAGGGTGGCATCATCTGCATATCTGAGGTTATTGATATTTCTCCCGGCAATCTTGATTCCAGCTTGTGTTTCTTCCAGTCCAGCGTTTCTCATGATGTACTCTGCATA
>SJXQ01007740.1:0-145578 GCA_006408695.1 Aepyceros melampus
CTTCTTAATATTTTCTGCTTCTGTTAGGTCCATACCAATTCTGTCCTTTATCAAGCCCATCTTTGCATGAAATGTTCCCTTGGTATCTCTAATTTTCTTGAAGAGCTCTATAGTCTTTCCCATTCTGTTGTTTTCCTCTATTTCTTTGCATTGATCACTGAGGAAGGCTTTCTTATCTCTTCTCGCCATTCTTTGGAACTCTGCATTCAGATGCTTATATCTTTCTTTTTCACCTTTGCTTTTTGCTTCTCTTCTTTTCACAGCTATTTGCAAGCCCTAGACAACCATTAATCTACTTTCTATCTCCATAAATTTGCCTATTCTGAACATTTCAATACAAATGGAGCCATATAATATGTGCTCCTTTGAGACTGACTTCTTTCACTTGGCAGGTTCATCAAAGTTGAAGCATTTCTTTTTATTGCCAAATAATATTTCATTATTTGGATATGTCACATTTTAATCATCAATTCATGAACAGATTGTTTCTAATTCTTGGCTATTATGAATAGCAATGTTATGAACATTCTTGTAAAGTTTTTATGAGCATGTGTTTTCATTTCTCTTGTGTATATACTGAGGAGTAGAAATGCTGGATTATATGGCAACTCAAGTTTGAACCATTTGAGGAACTTCCCGATTGTTTTCCAAAATGGCTACACCATTGTACATTCCTACAAAGAGTATACAAGGACTTCAATTTCTCCAAATTCTTGCTAACACTGATTACCATGTCTTTTTAATTATAGCTATCTTTGTAGATATAGCTGTCTAATAGGATCTTATTATCGTTTTGATTTGCATCACCCTAATGGCTACATGTGTAGAAGGCAATGGCACCCCACTCCAGTACTCTTGCCTGTAAAATCCCATGGGTGGAGGAGCCTGGTAGGCTGTAGTCCATGGGGTTGCTAAGAGTCAGACCTGACTGAGTGACTTCATTTTCGCTTTTCACTTTCATGCATTGGAGAAGGAAATGGCAACCCACTCCAGTATTCTTGCCTGGAGAATCCCAGGGTCGGGGGAGCCTGGTGGACTCCCGTCTATGGGTTGCACAGAGTCAGGCACAACTGAAGCGACTTAGCAGCAGCAGCAGCAGCAGCCGCAGCAGCCATGGCTACATGAAGTATTTTTAAATTTCTATCACACAAAAAAATCCTAAAAATGTTTTTCAAGGGCCAAAATATGTCACTAAAAAATAACTTTAATGTCCCACACAGGAAGATTAGGGAATACAGATTAAAGAAATTCTTTATATTATTAATTTCATGTTCTTAGCTTGGTTTCTGTATCCCAAAGTAAGAGTAAAACAGAGTTAAACTAAGGCATAACAATAAAGTCTGATAATAAAGAACACCTAAAGCTGTTTTTCTTTTTTCTACTTTCAGATCATCCCTTTTTATATTTCTCTCTCATTTCCTCTTCTTTTCTTTCTATACAGATAATAAATATGCTGCTGCTGCTGCTGCTAAGTCGCTTCAGTCGTGTCCAACTCTGTGTGACTCCATAGACAGCAGTCCACCAGGCTCCCCCATCCCTGGATTCTCCAGGCAAGAACACTGGAGTGGGTTGCCATTTCCTTCTCCAATGCATGGAAGTGAAAAGTGAAAGGGAAGTCGCTCGGTTGTGTCTGACTCTTAGCGACCCCATGAACTGCAGCCTTCCAGGCTGCTCTGTCCATGGGATTTTCCAGGCAAGAGTATTGGAGTGGTGTGCCATTGCCTTCTCTGAATAAATATGCAAGAAGTTTTGAAGAGTATGTTAGTGGCCCCCAATATCCAACATGGCAGTGAGAAATGTTAAAAAAATATTGACTGCCCTGATGGACGATCCATGCCCTTGCTCCCCAGGAATAGCAACATATTTACTCATCAAAGTTGAGTGTGTTTGTCCAGTTCAGCACTTCATCCACTTCCCATTCCATCACAGAATCAATTCCACCTTCTTCAATCGTTCTTAATAGGCCTTTTGTTGCTGTTTGAATTAAACCTAGAGTTTCATAATTTGTTGACTTAGCCTCCAGGTTTCCTGCGTAATACCTACATATAGGAAAGAAAGGGTAATGTAAATCTTTGAATTAGGTGACTGCAAGTGGATGCAGTTAATATACATTATTGCTGTCAAACTATTTATGTAGTAAACAAAGTTTTCATCCTATTTAATTTAAATACATTTAAGCCAAGTTGTATGTGATGGGCTCATCTGGGAAAAAACAAAGCAGCTTAATCAACCACACTAACTAGAGAAGCTTCATTTCAAAATCACCTCTCAGTAAGTTGTACTGTTGTGATAACTGGAAAAGCTAAGTATAGAATTACAGGGTCAAAGGATCTTAGAGACCAAATAACTATCCCATTTGTTTTGCAGGCAATGCAATAAACCTCGGAAGAGTAACTTTTACAAAGTCACATGGCTAATCTAAGAACTAAAACAGATTAAATATATGTAATAAAACAAAAACAGACCCACAGATGTAGAGAACAAACTAGCAGATTACCACCTACTAGAAGGGGGAGGGAGTTCACTCTACCATGTATAAAATAGATAAGCAACAAGGGTAGATATATTGTACAGCACAGGACAATATAGCCAGTGTTTTATAACAATATTAAGTGGAATATAATCTTTAAAAATATTGAATCACTATGTTGTACACTTTAAAGTAATACAGTATTGTAAATAAACTATACTTCAAAAAAACCCCACTACTTCCTCCTATCTTTCCTGAGAGGTTTAGAAGTGTAAGTCCCTGTAAAACATTTAGGACAATGACTAGCATATAGTAAACATTCAATAAAAGAAAGCTTACATAGTCCTGTGGCAAGAGATAAGACAATGACAAGATATGCCCCTGCATTCAGGAAGATTCCACTTTGTCAGCCTTTAAATGGATAATAATTCATGAGACAGAAAGAAAGAAAGAAAGTGAAATCGCTCAATCGTGTCCAACTCTTTGCGGACCCCGTGGATGTAGCCTAGTAGGCTCCTCCATCCATGGGATTTTCCAGGCAAGAGTATTGGAGTGGGTTGCCATTTCCTTCTCCAGGGGATCTTTCCAACCCAGGGATCAAACCCAGGTGTCCCACACTGCAGCAAATGCTTTACATTCTGAGCCACCAGGGAAGCCCCAATAATCCATGAGAACTAATGTATTTTATAGAAGCAGGAACATACCTCTTGATTTATATTGTTTAGTAAGAGTACAAGTTATAATAAACTATGATTTCACAATTTTTCTATAGGTCTTTGTTCAGTTATTCATTTAATAAATATTGAGTGCCAACTGTTTGCAAAACATCATGTACAGAGGTGAAATTCCTTCATAAAACTTGCAATCTTCTACTCTATTCTCTATTCCTTGAACAAATAGGCACCTATTTTAAATGAATGAAGGAATGATGGCATCCACTGGCCCAGATTTATTTACCCTAATTCTCATGCCATAACAATAATACATTTAGAAATTTAAAAATACTGGAAGACAGGGGGTGAATGCATTTTTTATCAATTACTCCATGTTTTACCTTTCCAAATATACAAACACTTAAGATCAGATCTGGAAACCTGGATGATATTCCTTTTTTAAAATATAATAGACAATTCAGATATCTATTTTTGCTCTCATACTTTGTTTTACAGAGAATTAAGAAATTTATTCCAACAATATAATTCTGTTTTGAACTCTTTAAATGTTAGTCACTATTAGGGGGGCTATAACAATCATAAACAAAAACAAGCTAGCCAGTACAAACAGAATTTCAAATATAACAGTGACCAGAAATAAAGACTGCTTTGTAATAATCATAACTTGTTTTATTGGAGAAGGCGATGGCACCCCACTCCAGTACTCTTGCCTGGAAAATCCCATGGACGGAAGAGCCTGGTAGGCTGCAGTCCATGGGGTCGCTAAGAGTCGGGCACGACTGAGTGACTTCACTTTCACTTTTCACTTTCATACATTGGAGAAGGAAATGGCAACCCACTCCAGTGTTCTTGCCTGGAGAATCCCAGGGACAGGGTAGCCTGGTGGGCTGCCATCTATGGGGTCACACAGAGTCGGACACAACTGAAGTGACTTAGCAGCAGCAGCAGCAGCAACTTGTTTTATAGGGTGTGTTTTAAAAGAAAACAAAAAATATAAAATTTGACTTTATAAGTGATATTGCAATATATTCCCTTAAAATATCCTCATATTCTTTCTTGGAGAAGGAAATGGCAACCCACTCCAGTCTTCTTGCTTGGAGAATCCCAGGGACAGTGGAGCCTGATGGGCTTCTGTCTATGGGGTCACACAGAGTCGGACACGACTGAAGTGACTTAGCATATTCTTTCTAAACTAAAAAATTTCATGTTTAAATTTTTAAATTAAACTTTGTCTAAATATCATGACAGGGAGAGAAATTTGAATGCAAAGACCTAGTAACAACCAAGGTTGAAACTGGAAATGAGGTCGAGGAGAGCTAAGATTTGTAGGTACACAGGGAAGGACCTGGTGTGAAGATCAAAGTTCTTTTAGTAAGACAGAAGTTAAAAAAAATCAAAATTTTGTCAACTATTGACTATCAGCAACAGTCAAATGGAAGTATTTAAATGCCATAAGTGACCAAAGCACACAAAGCAAAATTTCTTATTCATCTCTTGCAACCCTAAAAAAAGGAAACAACACTCAGATATAAGGATTAATGCATTCGTTCACTCAGCGAGCAAGCAACATATATTCATTAAGCATCTAGTGGGTCTGAGGTCCAGTAACTAAGATCTAAGTTAACAGAACAGAATTTCTGTACTTTAGGGGCTAAAAATCTAGTGGAGATGGCAGACAAATAGATAATCACAAAATCATTACAACTGAATATATAAAGATTCTTGGGGCACTTCAAAAGGAAGTGCTGAACTATGTCTAGGTAAGTCCGGTGAAACTTCAGAAGGAGATATTTGAGCCAAATATAAAAAGATGAAGATCTTGTTGCCAGGTTGCTGAGCCAGAAAAGAGCAACCTAAGCATAAGGAATATCATGTGGGATGTAAGTGATGCGAAGCCCCAAATAGGTTTCAGGTAAGGAAGTGATTTAATCAGTTTTAGAAATATTGCCTCAGGATTTATGTAAAGAGGAGCCCAGTGGGCTACAGTCCATGGGTCGCACAGAGTCGGACACGACTGGAGCAACTAAGCAACACACAAATAGAGCAGCTATTAGCGACAAAGAGACCAGCTAGAAGGACCTGTCTGGTAGAGCTGAGAATGATGAAATGCTGCAGTTGGCGGTGGGAGAAGTGTCAGATTTGGGAGATACTCTGGAAAAGGTCAGTTTTCATTCCAATCCCAAAGAAAGGCAATGCCAAAGAATGCTCAAACTACCGCACAATTGCACTCATCTCACATGCTAGTAAAGTAATGCTCAAAATTCTCCAAGCCAGACTTCAGCAATATGTGAACTGTGAACTCCCTGATGTTCAAGCTGGTTTTAGAAAAGGCAGAGGAACCAGAGATCAAATTGCCAACATCCGCTGGATCATGGAAAAAGCAAGAGAGTTCCAGAAAAACATCTATTTCTGCTTTATTGATTATGCCAAAGCCTTTGACTGTGTGGATCACAGTAAACTGTGGAAAATTCTGAAAGAGATGGGAATACCAGACCACCTGACTGTGAGTCTGAGTGAACTCTGGGAGTTGGTGATGGAGAGGGAGGCCTGGCGTGCTGCGATTCATGGGGTTGCAAAGAGTCGGACACGACTGAGCGACTGAACTGAACTGAATGATGGGTTACGTACAGGAGTTTATGAAATGTAAGAAATGTAGGGCAACATCTGCATTTCTGCCTTGGATGACTAAGTAAATGATCGTGTCATAGACTGAGGCCAGGAGGAATACTGAAAAGAAACCCCTTTTATGATGGGAAACATAAGAAACTGAGCTTTGGACTTGTTGAATTTGAGATGGAAACAACCATATAATTAGAAATACAGAGCTCAGTTATGGATGAGGACTGTTTTGAGAATAAATAAACAAAAAATAGGAAATTATTATTCATGTGTATTAGCTTATTACTAGATGGCTCCTAGCTGTTGCTATAGGTGAATGTCAGCAAGTCTTACTGCCATTCTGTCAAAGTCAGCTGTTTCTAGGTAATAATGAGTGTGTTTTGTTGTTCTGACCCCATGACCACAGTTCCTTTGCTGTACATGGGTCGCCTGGTTGTAGATAGTGTTGTATGGAATAAAATGATGGTGGATAGGCATAATGTAATAAATGGTTTTGCTGACAGAGTGATGGAGCAGAGAAATAAAATATAATACATATTCAAAATGTTTATCATTCTGAAGACAGAAGGGTTCCTCCTGTATTATGGGAAGGGCCCAGTATAATTAGCCCGCCACTGGGTAGCCAGCATATCCCATTATGGAGGGCAAAGCTATAACTTTTGCTGTACAGTCAGCTGTGATTATATAGCCAGAATGGCCTTAGTGAAGAAAAGACTACATTTATGAGTCTAGGTATAGCTTCCATCTCTGTAGCCTGGACAATTTGAGCAGTCACTGAGTTGTTGCTGTTGTTCAGCTGCCAAGTTATGTCTGACTCTTCGCAACCCCACTAACAGCAGTAAGCCACATTTCCCTGTCCTTCACTATCTCCTGAAGTTTGATTAGACTCATGTCCATTGAGCAAATGATGCCATCCAACCATTTCATCTTCTTTGCCCCCTTCTCCTCTTGTCCTCAATCTTTCCCAGCAACAGTGTCTTTTCCAATGAGCTGGCTGTTTGCATAGGTGGCCAAGGCATTGGAGCTTCAGCATCAGTTCTTCCAATGAATATTCAGGATTGATTTCCTTTAGGATTGACTGGCTTGATCTCCTTGTAGTCCAAAGGACTCTCAAGAGTCTTCTTCAGCACCACAATTCAAAAGCATCAATTCTTTAGTGCTCAGCCTTCTTTATGGTGCAACTGTCACATTCATATATGACTACTGGAAAAACCATAGTTTTGGCTTAACTGACTTTGTTGGCAGTGTCTCTGCTTTTTAATATGCTGTCTAGGTTGGTCATAGCTTTTCTTCCAAAGAGCACGCTTTTTTAATTTCATGGCTTCAGTCACCATCTGCCATGATTTTGGAGCACAAGAAAATAAAATCTGCCACTGTTTCCACTTTTTCCCTGTTTATTTACCATGAAGCGATGGGACCATATGCTGTGATCTTAGTTTTTGAATGTTGAGTTTTAAGCCACCTTTTTCATTCTCTTTCACTCTCATCAAGAGGCTCTTTAGTCCCTCTTTGCTTTCTGCCATTAGAATGATATCATCTGAATATCTGAGACTGCTGCTATTTCTCCTGGCAATCTTGATACAACTTGTGATTCATCCATCCTGGCATTTCGCATCATGTACTCTGCATAGAAGTTCAATAAGCAGAGTAACAATATACAGCTTTGACGTACATCCTGCTTTTTCTATTTTTAATCAGTACATTGTTCCATGTCAGGTTCTAATTGCTGTTTCTTGTCCTGCATACAGGTTTCTCAGGAGACAGGTAAGGTGGTCTGGTATTCCTAGCTCTGGATTTCCGACTTTCTTGTGATCCACACAGTAAAAAGCTTTAGTGTAGTCAATGAAGCACATGTTTTTCTGGAATTCCCTTGTTTTTTCTGTAATCCAATAGATGTTGCGGAGAAAGCAATGGCAACCCACTCCAGTACTCTTGCCTGGAAAATGCCATGGACAAGAATCCTTGTGGGTTGCAGTCCATGAGATCACGAAGAGTCTAACACGACTGAGTGACTTCACTTTCACTTTTCACTTTCATGCGTTGGAGAAGGAAATGGCAACCCACTCCTGTGTTCTTGCCTGGAGAATATCAGAGACAAGGGAGCCTGGTGGGCTGCCGTCTATGGGGTCACACAGAGTCGGACATGACTGAAGCGACTTAGCAGCAATAGATGTTGGCAATTTGCTCTCTGATTTATCTGCCCTTTGTAAATCCAGCTAATATACCTGGAAGTTCTTGGTTCATGTACTTCTTAGCCTAGCTTGAAGGATTTCAGCACTACCTTGCTAGCATGTGAAATGAGCACAATTATATGGTAGTTGAACATTCTTTGGCATTGGCTTTCTTTCAGAATGGAATGAAAACTGAACTTTTTCGGTCCTGAGGCCATTGGTAAGTTTTCCAAATTTGCTGGCATATTGAGTGTAGCACTTTAAAAGCGTCATGTTTTAAGATTTGAAATAGCTCAGCTAGAATTCCATCACCTCCACTAGCTTTGTTTGTAGTTCAGTTCAGTTCAGTTCAGTCGCTCAGTCATGTCTGACTCTTTGCGACCCCATGAACTGCAGCACGCCAGGCCTCCCTGTCCATCACCAACTCCTGGAGTCCACCCAAACCCATGTCCATTGAGTCAGTGATTCCATCCAACCATCTCATCCTCTGTCGTGCCCTTCTCCTCCTGCCCTCAATCTTTCCCAGCATCAGGGTCTTTTCCGATGAGTCAGCTCTTCGCATCAGGTGGCCAAAGTGTTGGAGTTTCAGCTTCAACATTAGTCCTTCCAAAGAACACCCAGGACTGATCTCCTTTAGGATGGACTAGTTGAATCTCCTTGCAGTCCAAGGGACTCTCAAGAGTCTTCTCCAACACATCAATTCTTTTGTGCTCAGCTTTCTTCACAGTCCAACTCTCACATCCATACATGACTACTGGAAAAACCATAACCTTGACTAGACTGACCTTTGTTGACAAAGTAATGTCCTGCTTTTTAATATGCTGTTGAGGTTGGTCATAACTTTCCTTTCAAGGAGTAAGCGTCTTTAATTTCATGGCTGCAATCATCATCTGCAGTGATTTCAGAGCCCCAAAAAAATAGTCAGCCACTGTTTCCCCATCTATTTGCCATGAAGTGATGGGACCAGAATCATGATCTTAGTTTTCTGAAAGTTGAGCTTTAGGCCAACTTTTTCACTTCCCTCTTTCACTTTCATCAAGAGGCTCTTTAGTTCCTCTTCACTTTCTGCCATAATGGTGGTGTCATCTGCATATCTGAGGTTATTGATATTTCTCCTGGCAATATTGATTCCAGCTTGTGCTTCCTTCAGCCCAGTATTTCTCATGATGTACTCTGCATATAAGTTAAATAAGCAGGGTGACAATATACAGCCTTGACGTACTCCTTTTCCTATTTGGAACCAGTCTGTTGTTCCATGTCCAGTTCTAACTGTTGCTTCCTGACCTGCATACAGATTTCTCAAGAGGCAGGTCAGGTGGTCTGGTATTCCCATCTCTTTCAGAATTTTCCACAGTTTACTGTGATCCACACAGTCAAAGGCTTTGGCATAGTCAATAAAGCAGAAATAGATGTTTTTCTGGAACTCTCTTGCTTTTTCCATGATCCAGCGGATGTTGGCAATTTGATCTCTGGTTCCTCTGCCTTTTCTAAAACCAGCTTGAACATCAGGGAGTTCACGGTTCACGTATTGCTGAAGCCTGGCTTGGAGAATTTTGAGCATTACTTTACTAGCATGTGAGATGAGTGCAATTGTGTGGTAGTTTGAGCATTCTTTGGCATTGCCTTTCTTTGGGACTGGGATGAAAACTGACCTTTTCCAGTCCTGTGGCCACTGCTGAGTTTTCCAGATTTGCTGGCATATTGAGGGCAGCACTTTCACAGCATCATCTTTCAGGATTTGAAATAGCTCCACTGGAATGCCATCACCTCCACTAGCTTTGTTCGTAGTGATGCTTCCTAAGGCCCACTTGACTTCACATTCCAGGATTGGCTCTAGGTGAATGATCACACCATCATGATTATCTGGGTCATGAAGATCTCTTTTTATATAGTTCTGTGTATTCTTGCCACCTGTTCTTAATATCTTCTGCTTCTGTTAGGTCCCTACCACTTCTGTCCTTTATTGAGCCCATCTTTGCATAAAATATTCCGTTGGTATCTCTAATTTTCTTGAAGAGATCTCTAGTGTTTTCCATTCTATTCTTTTCCTCTATTTTTCTGCATTGATCACTGAGGAAGGCTTTCTTATCTCTCCTTGCTATTCTCTGGAACTCTGCATTCAAATGGGTATATCTTTCCTTTTCTCCTTTGCTTTCAGCTTCCCTTCTTTTCACAGCTATTTGTAAGGCCTCCCCAGACAGCCATTTTGCTTTTTTGCATTTGTTTGTCTTGGGGATGGTCTTCATTCCTGTCTCCTGTACAGTGTCACAAACCTCCATCCATAATGCTTCCTAAGGCCCACTTGACTTCACAATGCAGGATGTCTGGCTCTAAGTGAGTGACCACATATCATGGTTATCTGGATCATTAAAACCTTTTTTGTATAGTTCTTCTGTGTATTCTCACCACAAACCTCTTGTCCTCATCCATCAGTGGGCCAACAGAAGTAAGAACTATAAACTCACAGACTCCAGAACGAAAACCACAATTACAGAAAGCTAACCAAAATGATCACATGGATCACAGCCTTGTGTATCCCAATGAAGCTTTGTCATACTGTGCAGGGCCAGCTAAGGTGGATGGGTCATGGTGTAGAGTTCTAACAAAACATGGTCCACTGGACAAGGGAATGGCAAGCTACTTCAGAATTTTTGCCTCAAAAACTCTATGAACAGTATGAAAAGGCAAAAAGATATGACACTGGAAGATGAGCCCCCCAGATCAATAGGTGTCCAGTATGCTACTGGGGAAGAGTGTAGAAATATCCCCAGAAAGAATGAAGAGCATGGGTCAAAGTGGAAACGATGCTCAGTTGTCAATGTGTTTGGTGATGAAAGTAAAGTCCGATGCGTAATATTGAATGGGAGCCTGGAATGTTAGGTCCACAGATCAAGGTAAATTGGAAGTGGTCAAGCAGGAGATAGCAAGAGTGAACATCAACATTTTAGGAATCAGTGAATTAAAATGGATGGGAATGGGCTAATTTAGCTCAGATAACCACTATATCTACTAGTGTGGGCAAGAATCCCTCAGAAGAAATGGAGCAGCTCTCACAGTCAACAAAAGAGTCTGAAATGCTGTGCTTGGATGCAATCTCAAAAATGACAGAATGATCTTGGTTCATTTCCAAAGCAAATCATTCAGTGTCATAGTAATCCAAGTCTATGCCCAACCACTAGTGCCAAAAATAAATGAAGTTGACCAGTTCTATGAAGACCTACAAGACCTTCTATAACTAACACAAAAAAAGGATATCTTTTTTATCATAGGTGTTCAGAATGCAAAAGTAGGAAGTAAAGAGATCCCTGGAGTAACAGGCAGTTTGGCCTTGGAGTACAAAATAAAGCAGGGTAAAGGCTAACACAGTTTTGGCAAGAGAAAAGCCTTCTTCCAACAACACAAGAGATGACTCTACACATGGACATCACCAGATGGTCAATATGAAGATCAGACTGATTATATTCTTTGCTCTCGAGACCAGCTCAACAAGCAGGGTTTCCAAAAGCGCGATACGGCAAGAGAATGAGAAATGAGACACAAGAATTTAGAGAAAAGCGAGGATCAGGGGACTGACAGCGCTCCAAGGTGAAGGTGCCGAAATTGAATCCAAGCCAGCTTGATTATACTTTCAGCCATGAATGAAAGAATAAGCGGGGAGTTAAACTATAACTCATGTAGCCTTCAGGGCCAAAGAACAAAATGATCATTAACCATTGAGTAATTAGGAAACAGTAATCAATAACAAATCAGTAACTAAGACTAATATTCTTATCTATAGATTTTCCACCAGATACGTAAAGCATGTGACTCTGAGATGCCACTTGAGAAACAGTCTGGGGTCCGTTTTCCAACTCCAGGATCATATCTTGCTTCAAGATTATGAACTGTTCCCTCTGGACTTGTTCCAAGAGTCTCATGCCTTATAGCATCCAGTTTATCAATAATTATAAATTACTTTTGTGACCCTTGATGGGGCCTGCTTTTCTTTTATTCTTCTTGTCTCCTACACTTTGCAGCTGAAGATGGGGAAGCTCTATACAGTCAGCAAAAACAAGACCTGGAGCTGACTGTGGCTCAGATCATCAGACCCTTATTGCAAAATTCAGGCTTAAATTGAAGAAAGCGGGGAAAACTACTAGACCATTCAGATATGACCTAAATTAAATCCCTTATGATTATATAGTTGAGATGATGAATATATTCAAGGGGTTGGGTCTGATAAACAGAGTGCCTGAAGAACTATGGGCCAGGGTTTGTAACATTGTATAGGAGGCAGTGACCAAAACCATCCCCAAGATAAAGAAATACAAGAAGGCAAAGTGGTTGTCTGTGGAAGCCTCACAAATAATCCAGAAAAGAAGAGAAACAAAAGACAAAGGAGAGAGGGAGTGACATACCCACCTGAATACAGAGTTCCAAAGAACAACAAGGAGAGGTAAGAAAGCCTTTTAAATGAACAATGCAAAGAAATAGAGGAAGACAACAGAATGGGTAAAACTAGAGATCTCTTTAAGAAAATTGGAGATATCAAGGGAACATCTTAGGCAAGGATGGCCACAATGAAAGAAAGAAATGGCAAACCTAACAGAAGCAGAAGAGATTAAGAAGAGGTGGCAAGAATCGCTGAACACTGGGGGAAAATGCTGACATCCACAGGATGGATCATCTTATCCATGTGACTACAAAGTTCTGCCTCATTTAGGCCCGTTGGAGGACATTCACAAGGACATCAGTATATTCAGTGCCCATTCTTAGCATCTGTCTCTACAGACCTAATCAGACCTAATCAGAGTTTTCCAACTTAATTATTTCCAAGGCCCTGATCAACTGAGAAACTTTTAGTTACTGCTCATAGTCAAAAAGATTCTATCCGCTACTCACATATGAAGTGTAGTTCCTTCAGTTGTGCTCATTGGGTGAATATCCTTTGACCAATTTCTGGGCTAACTGAGGGATTGTAATCTAGTGGCTGTCTGTTTTTGGTGTTGCTAGCATCCTGTGCAGATTCATGGTGAATTAGACCAAATACACTCTCCCTCTGTTAACATGTCCACAAGTGACTCCTGGTGAAGCCAAAAGTATGGTGATGAAGAGGAGGTAATGTAGCATAAGTAAGTGTTGAAGAAGTCTGAGCCACCCGCTTATATATCTTCCTCTGGGCTTCTGGACCTTTCAGACCCATCCTTATATATACTGCATCTACTTTATACTGAAATGATGCTGTATACTCTGTTTCAGTGGATTAGATAAAATCCATGTCAGTTCTTAAACATAGCATTTGGTGTCCTACTGACAAGCTTCCAGTCTCTACTAGGGCCCAGTAGCTAGCCCAGAACAATTTTTCAAATAGTTTTTGACAGAGAAAGGCACTACCTTACTCCTAAACCCTAAAAGTCTGTGCTATGATCCTCCCATTAGGATGCTTTAGAGACCCCACACAGTCTTTCACCATCAGAGATATTTCCAACACTGATGGAACTGCTGCACTATGAAGCCCGAGTGGTAGGGCAGCTTGCCCCGCATTATGAACCTGCTACTGTGTTCTTTCTTCCACCGTCTCACTGGTGCCTGCTAGCCTTATTAGTTATCTAGTATATGGGTTGGAGCAGCATGCCCTAATGTGGCATATTTTATCTCCCAAATCCAGAGAGTGTCTTCAAGGTGGATGGTGCAAAGTATAGTATCTTGTCTCTTACTTTAGAAAGGATATCCCAAAATGTCTGTAAGCTTCAGCTATGTGGCAGACCCTTAACTTTTGGCCAAGTTTATCTCCCACCCGCTAGTGTGTTTGTCCTATTAAGTCATCCAGGGCAGCGGTCCCCAGACTTTCCGGCACCACCTCAGGTCTTCCTCAGATGATCAGGCATTAGAGTCTCATAAGTAGTGTGCAGCCTAGATCCCTTGCGTGTGCAGTTCGAGAAGGGTTCGTGCTCCTTGAGAGTTTAATGCCGCCACTGCTCTGACAGGAGCTCGCCCTCCACTCACCTCCTGCCGTGGGACCTGGTTCCCAACAGGCGGGGACCACTGGCGATCCATGGCCTGGGGGATGGGGACCCCTAATCCAGGGAGTCATTAATTTCTCCTCACCACGGTCAATTAGTATAAGGTCACCAGTGTAAAGGACAGGTGTGATGTTCTTCGGGCACTGAGGTGACATGCTCCTGGGGATAAGAGCAAGAGAGCCGACAGAGCTCTGAGAGGAAGATAAAGACACACTGTTCTTTCCATTTAAATGCAGACTCTTCTCTCTTTCCTTACTGATCAGGATGGGAAAGAACACACTTGCTAAAACAGCAGCAGCCTGACATATGCTGGGGACGGTGTTGATTTGTTCCATTTAAGAAACCACATCTGGAGGAAGCTTAGCTGCAATTTATGTCACTTCTACCACTTCAAAGTTCCATTATTCCCAGTGAACTAAAGGAGCCAATTCCAGTGGCACTTTCTCCACTGTCACCTACACTCTATAAAGAAATGGCCACCACAAGTTCATCAAGAATTCTGCTGCTCCCCTCATTTCTGAATGATTTGATGAAGAGCGTTTCCTCTGTGACCCCCTGGGGTTACAGCTAGTGGGTGGTTGAGCAGATTGCACATAAAAGGAACAAACATATGCTTTCCCCAAGCCTTTAGAAGTCCTTTTCTACAGAGTACTAGAGAAGTTCAGGCATTTTGTAACTGTAGAGCTTCGACTGAGTTCAGGCTTTGTTAGGCCAATGTAAACACTATTTCTGGTTATTTTTTAAAAACGTGTTTGTTTGTTTTGGCTTTACCGCATGGTTTGTAACAGGATCTTAGTTCCCCAACCAGGGATCAAACTTGCGCCCCCTGAGGTTAAAGTGTGGAGTCCTAACCACTGGACAGCCAGGGAATTTCCTGAACATCATTTCTGGATACTCAAGCCAATATATTAAATCCCTAATTTCAAGTGAGTGTGGCATATCAATACGTTCAGCCCAATCAACTCTTGAACACCATAGAATCTGCTTTCACACATCCTTCTGAGCTCTTGTCAACACAGATTGGTAAATTCTCAAAATTCTTTGGTTTATAAATAAGTTAGCTCCTTTTGGCAGAGAAGGAAATGGCAACCCACTCCAGTATTCTTGCTTGGAGAATCCCAGGGACGGGAGCCTCGTGGGCTGCTGTCTATGGGGTCGCACAGAGTCGGACATGACTGACGTGACTTAGCAGCAGCAGCTCCTCTTGGAGTAGACCTTGTACCTCTCTGTACTGTCCTGAGATATAAATATCATTGTGGGCTGGAGGCAATGAGGAAATGGTTGTGGAGGAATCCTAAGGAGAATCAGCACAAGTGTGTGAGGCAACAGAGCCAGGTACAATCATTGAAAGGACTTTATGCAGAAAAGGGCTGGTTCCCTCAAAACATGGTGGAGAGTTTCCTCCACCAACAGGAGAGTTTGAAGGCTGAAGCTCCTCAAGCCTTGTCTATGTCTGCCCAAATATCCCCACCTAGATCTCATGGTTCCACTTCTTCCCCAATAATGTCCTTAGCTTATTGCACAAGACCTGTTTAGTTTCCTGGTTATACTGCAAGCACTGTGGTTTTGTGACCCTTTAATTGCATCTGGATTGCCTCCAGCTCACCCTGAAACCACAGGAGATGAAGGAGTACTCCATGGAAATCTTCTGATTGCCTGAATATGTTCTTTAAACATTTTTTACAGCTTATTGAGCATGCTGCTGCTGCTGATGCCAAGTCACTTCAGTCGTGTCCGACTCTGTGCGACCCCATAGATCACAGCCTACCAGGCTCCCCAATCCCTGGGATTCTCCAGGCAAGAACACTGGAGTGGGTTGCCATTTCCTTCTCCAATGCATGAAAGTGAAGTCGCTCAGTCAGGTCTGACTCTTCATGACCCCATGGACTGTAGCCTACCAGGCTCCGCCGTCCATAGGACTTTCCAGGCAAGAGTACTGGAATGGGTTGCCATTGCCTCTCCGCAACAGTAAGCTAGAAGGGCATAACCATCCCTGTAGAACTCATAGTCTGGGGTATATAGGCAGTTTACAGTGTAGTGTGAACTGGGAAGGTGTAAGTGATATTTAATAAACTGTGTTTAAGCTGTACAATTTGAAGAGTTTTGAAAAGTATGTACTGGTGAACCTATCCCTATAATAAAAGAAATGAACATTTGCATCACCCCTCAAAGTTTCTTGTGGTACTTGGTATCCTCCCTGCCCCCTTTCCCCCACCCTCATCTTCAGATAACTACTGATCTGCTTCGTGGCATTCTAGATTTGTTTGTATTTTCTATAATTTGATATAAATAAAATCATTTATGTACTTTCAATTGATTGCTTTCATTCAGCATCACTATTTTGAGATTCATTCATGCTTTTATGTATGAATAGTTCATTCTTTGTACTGCCAAGTAGCATTCCTTTGTGTAGATACATCACAATTTGTTTATCCACTGACATTTAGGTTGATGGGTTGTTTCTGGTTTGGGGCTATTACAAATAAAGCTACTATGAACTCGTATTACCATCTTTCTGTAGACATATGTTTTATTTCTAGTGGGTAAATAACTGAGTAGAATGGCTGGATGAAATGGTAGATGTGTGTTTAACTTGTAAAATTAAAAATAAAAAAACTGTCAAGCTGTTATCCAAAGTAGGTGTACTAATTTGCATTTGCTCTGTATCCATGCCAAAAATTGCTAGGACAGACTATTTTAGCCATTCTGCTGCTGCTGCTGCTGCTAAGTCGCTTCAGTTGTGTCCGACTCTGTGTGACCCCATAGACGGCAGCCCACCAGGCTCCCCCATCCCTGGGATTCTCCAGGCAAGAACACTGGAGTGGGTTGCCATTTCCTTCTCCAATGCATGAAAGTGAAAAGTGAAAGGGAAGTCACTCAGTCGTCTCCGACTAGTAGCGACCCCAATGACTGCAGCCCACCAGGCTCCTCTGTCCATGGGATTTTCCAGGCAAGAGTACTGGAGTGGGGTGCTATAGTGTTGTGTAATGTTTTCTCACTACAGTTTTGGTTTGCACTTTCCTAATGACTAATGATGACTGTCATTAGTCACCTGTACTTACTTGCTATCTGTATATTCATTGGTAGAGTGTTCAGATCATTTGCCCATTTTAAAATTAGGTTGGATCCAGCGATCCCACTGCTGGGCATACACACCGAGGAAACCAGAATTGAAAGAGACATGTGTACTCCAATGTTCACTGCGGCACTGTTTATAATAGCCAGGACATGGAAGCAACCTAGATGTCCATCAGCAGATGAATGGATAAGAAAGCTGTGGTACATATACACATTGGAGTATTACTCAGCTATTAAAAAGAATACATTTGAATCAGTTCTAATGAGGTGGATGA
Organism: Aepyceros melampus; assembly: GCA_006408695.1. Classification (NCBI taxonomy): domain Eukaryota; kingdom Metazoa; phylum Chordata; class Mammalia; order Artiodactyla; family Bovidae; genus Aepyceros; species Aepyceros melampus. The sequence goes on from SJXQ01007740.1 coordinate 17,290, forward strand.
CGCTGGAGCCAATTAAATAGAGTGAAGTAAGCCAGAAAGAAAAACACCAATACAGTATACTTACACATATATATGGAATTTAGAATGATGGTAATGATAAACCTGTGCACAAGACAGCAAAAGAGACACAGATGTATAGAACGGCCTTTTGGACTCTGTGGGAGAGGGAGAGGGTGGGATGGGTTGGCAGAGTGGCAGTGTAACATGTGTGATATCATGAGTGAAACGAATCGCCAGTCCAGGTTTGATGCAGGATGCAGGATGCTTGGGACTGATGCACGGGGATAATCCAGAGAGAGGGTGTGGGGCGGGAGGGTGTAATGATAAACCTGTACGCAAGACAGCAAAAGAGACACAGATGTATAGAACAGCCTTTTGGACTCTCTGGGAGAGGGAGAGGGTGGGATGAGTTGGCAGGTGGCAATGTAACATGTATGATATCATAAGTGAAACGAATCGCCAGTCTAGGTTTGATGCAGGATGCAGGATGCTTGGGACTGATGCACGGGGATAATCCAGAGAGAAGGTGTGGGTCGAGATTGGGAGTTCATGTACACTCGTGGCTGATTCATGTCGATGTGTAGCAAAACGAATACAGTATTGTAAAGCAAAACAAACTAAAAAATAAAAATTAATTAAAAAAAAAGAATTGTGTGAGGAACTAATCTTCTGTGCTGAATGCCATTCTGCTTGAAATCCTGGGTTACCATCGCCTGCAGCCAACCTTGACTAGTACAAAAACAGTGGTACCAGGAAAAAAAAAAAAAAAGCTACAGTTTCTTGAGTCTTTACTAAATGCCAGACAAATTAAGTCTAGTGAGATGGGCAACTTGTATAGGGTGACAAAGCAGCAAGGCCAATTTTTGAATATGAGTTCCTCTGCAAAACTAGTAGGTAAGGGGCAGAAATTGCAATAAGCCTGCTTCTATTAAAAATTTTAGTGAAAGACAAGGAAGCCTGACGTTGTAGTCCCTGGGGTTGCAAAGAATTGGACACGACTTAGCCTCTGAACATCAACCTTAGGGTGAGATGATTTGAGAAAATAGTGTTGAAACATATACATTACATATGTAAACATATGTAAAGTAGATTGCCAGTGGGAGTTTGATGTATGAGTCAAGGAACCCAAGCCGGTGCTCTATGACAGTCTGGAGGGGTGGGGAGTGGCACAGATCGTGCTTACGGCCAATCTGTGTTGATATATGGCATAAACCATCACAATATTGTAATCATCCTCCAATTAAAGTTAATGTAAAAATTTAATAAATTCCCAAGTGCTAGGGCAGTTTCTAAAAGCTAAATACAAGACCTCTGATGTCACTGCCATAAAAGAACGCAAGCACACACCTTGGGTGAAGCAGATAGAATTTGTGCAGCCTTGACTTCTTACGGGAAGAGTTGCATCCCTGAAGCAAGCCCACATCAGCCGACACCACTGTAGCTGATCATCAGATGTAGATGAAGAGCGGTTCTTTAGCCCATGGCATTCATCTCTAATTTTTTTTTTTATTCCTCATCACAACACTGAAGGGAAAATTACCACCTTAATGGATCAGGTGTCATGTTTCAGATCCCCTTGAGGCTGTTTGTATATTTTTTCAGAAAGTTTTTTGTATTTCTAAGTCTTTCAGAAGCACTCTGAAAAGACAGAGTGTATCATTTGGCTGAGTCTTTTAGCAGTTTGGAGCCTGACATAAAACAAAAGATAAGACAGGAGGGCAGTTGAGCAGGAAGTAGCCCAGTTCCCCGTGGTTAGCAGACTCAGAGAACAGGTGCCTGGACTGAGATCACTACCCTTTCCAGAAGTCAATGGAACAGTGACCAGCCGGTGGAAAGAGCAACACGGGGGTCTAGGGATGCTCCGGTTAAAGACAGGAAGTATTTTGCCTGCAGAGGTGTGACTCTGGGGGCTAAGCAGGAGGGACTGAGGCATCACGAGGAAGACACAGGAGTCTAGACACTAAAACGCAAATGGAAGTTGCAGAAACAGGGAAAGGGTTTTCTAGGAAGAACTGCCCGGAAGAAATGTGAGGGGACTCCATAAAGCAGCTTCACTGCTGGGGGTCCTGTGAAGGGCGTGCTGAATGTAAGCTGCAGCTGGGATCCAGCTGGACCGGAGGGAGTGGAGATGCCTTCCTACTCTCAGGGAAGGGGCTGCTCCTTTCCTTTCTATAATAGCTCATGGCCCTGGAGGCAGCTAGTTTTTAAAATCAGAATATAGTTGCTTTGCAATGTTCTGTTAGTTTCTGCTATACAGCAAAGTAAATCAGCTACACGTGCACATATATTCCCCTCCCTCTTGAGCCTCCCACCCTGCCCCCCAAATGCCGGCCACCGCGGTTGTCACAGAGCACTGAGCTGAGCTCCCTGTGTTACACGGCCGCTTCCCTTAGTTGTATATTTTATACTCGGTAGTGTATATGTCAACGCTGCTCTCCCAGTTTGTTCCACCCTCCCCTTCTCCCTCTGGGTACAAATGCCCATTCTGCGTCTCTATTCCTGCCTTGGAAATAGGTTCACTTATACACCACTTTTCTAGATTCCACAAGGGTCATTTGTAGAAGCAGCCACTTTGGATCGAAATCCTAGCACCCCCGTTTACTTGCTTCATTGTTTTAATTCTGCGCTTCAGACTCTCCATCTGTGAAAAGGAAGCTGGGATGGCGCCTCCCTCGTTAGGGGTAGGTGTTCAAATCAAGTAATGTAATTCAGATCAAGTGGATTCGTCTACTTACTCTTACTGGCTCTATAGCAACTGACATCGCAGCTCCCAGGCCCTCACACTAAAGAACCAGGAAAGCTCAGGGGCTGCGTGGCAAACTGTTACCATCATCCAGCCTGGTCTCAGACTGGCTTTCCAACCCTCAGGAGAGAATCTAACTTTCTTAAGGCCCACATTTCAAAATGTCCAAGCAGCTGCTGTTTCCAAAAATGGGGCCACGTGGGCTCACACCCCTGGAGAACATTAAAGAAAAGACTTGAGACCCTGGATATTTTAGGGATCATCACCTTTGTGTGTCTCCTCCACCCCTTCTCAACTGAAGGAAGGATTAGGGAGCTGAAGTTCTGGGGGTTTTGAACTTCAAATCAGTCAGAAGATACATTATTTTTGAAGCTCTAAACCAGGAAATGAAATTGCTTGTCTTTCTGCCTTTGCCTAATGAGAAAGGAAAGTTTCTGTAAAGTCCTGGCTTGCTTTGGCTGCTTTCCTATTGGGAAGTATTATGTTCAAATTTAGTTAAAGATCACATCGTGGGCCATAAACTCCTTTAGTGAGAGGTAAATTGTAGGAAAGTCCAGATATAGTTTTTTACTATTATTAGATTTGTGCTGATTAAGTTAAAGCATATGCTATGAACCCCCTTGAAATGACCCCTGCACTCTTCCATGCCACCTGGCTACGAGACAAACACGAGGAATTTGGTTCTGGCCTGAAGAAACCCTCAGTGTTTAGGGGAATGGAGATGCATTCCACATGGAAATGTGGCGGCTTCAGGCTCTGCTTCTTTCCTCTTGCCAACCCTCTGTGTGTCTGTGTTCTTTCCAGGAGAAGGAGAAATAAAAATATCTTACATAAATGGAAACCAATCCCCCTACACACAGACACACCCAACAGGGGATAGCAGTTACCCAACCATGTCAAATGGAACAGGGCTTGGAATGGAAAAGAAATCACTGCTTTTTAAAAGATAAAGTTATTCACAGAAGGTGAAAGTCACAGGGCATGATTCCCACATGCATCAGAAAAGAATTCCAGATCATTAGCCAAGGCCAAAAATCAGAGTAGAGGTGGGCAGTGCAGGTCAGGGCTGTGGATACTGGCTTGCCTTTGTCGTAGGCATGGACTTGCTGAGGGGCCTCTAGAAACTCAAGTTCCTGGATCTTCTTTTGACAAACCCAGGCGACACATAATAACCACCATGAGTCAATGCTGCTGAATCCATCCGATAGAACAATACCAATCAGAATGCTACTCAGTTCAGTCTAGTCGCTCAGTCACGTCCGACTCTTTGTGACCCCATGAATCGCAGCAGGCCAGGCCTCCCTGTCCATCACCAACTCCCGGAGTTCACTCAGACTCACGTCCATCGCACAATAAACTGTGGAAAATTCTGAGAGAGATGGGAATACCAGACCACCTGACCTGCCTCTTGAGAAATCTGTATGCAGGTCAGGAAGCAACAGTTAGAACTGGACATGGAACAACAGACTGGTTCCAAATAGGAAAAGGAGTACGTCAAGGCTGGATATTGTCACCCTGCTTATTTAACTTCTATGCAGAGTACATCATGAGAAACGCTGAGCTGGAAGAAGCACAGGCTGGAATCAAGATTGCTGGGAGAAATATCAATAACCTCAGATATGCAGATGACACCACCCTTATGGCAGAAAGTGAAGAGGAACTAAAAAGCCTCTTGATGAAAGGAAAGAGGAGAGTGAAAAAGTTGGCTTAAAGCTCAACATTCAGAAAACAAAGATCATGGCATCTGGTCCCATCACTTCATGGGAAATAGATGGGGAAACAGTGGAAACAGTGTCAGACTTTATTTTTGGGGGGCTCCAAAATCGCTGCAGATAGTGACTGCAGCCATGAAATTTAAAAAATGCTACTTAAGAGCTGATAATTACCTAGGAAAGAAGAGCATGCTGGCTGAGGCAAGGGGGTCAAGAGGTTACATTTTCATGGTTCAAGAGCTGGTAAAGAACATATGAATTACAAGCCAATGAGAAGGACATTTTGATGATAACTTAGAAATTCTCATTAGATGCACTAATTGCAAAATTTTCCCCAATTCTCTGGTTTGTCTTTTCATTTTTATTGTGGCATAATTTAAAGCATAAAAGTTTTAAACTTTGATTAATTCCAATATTATTTATTTTTTTCTACTGATGTTTGTGCTGCAGCTTAACCCAAAGTGATGAAAATTTCCTCCTATATATTAGAGTTTAAAGTCTTAGCTCATAAATTCAGGTCTATGATCCATTTTTATTTAATTTTTCATACAATGTGAGAAAGAATTCCAAAATGCAATTTTTTTGGTATGTAGATATCCATTCTTTCTAGCAACATCTGTTGAGAAGACCCTTTTTCCCCATTGTGCTTAGTATGTGCTGTGTGCTGTTACTTCAATCATATCCGACTCTTTATGCCAAAATATGGCTAAACCATGAGGACATTATGCTAAGGGAAAGAAGTTAGACACAAAAGACCACTTATTCCAGTACACCAGCCCCAAGCATCCTGTATCCTGCATATACCCGTGGCATATTCATGTTGATGTATGGCAAAACAAATACAATATTGTAAAGTAAAAATAAATAAATAAATAAAAGGCACAGGTAAAATTACAAAAAAAAAAAAAGACCACTTATTATTTGGTTACACTTATATAAAATCTCCAAAAGAAATATATCTTATAGAGATAGAAAGTCCAGTAGTGGTTGCCTTGGCTTACAGGGATTTGGTGATTGACAACTAAATTATACTGGGTTTCCTTTTGGAATGATAAAAATGCTCTAAAATCTTTTGTGATGGTGTTTGCAAACTTTTTGAATCCATTAAAAATCATTGAATTGTACACTTTAAATAAATGGATTTTTACGGTATGTGATTTGTATCTCAAAAATGTTATTGTAAAAAACGATTAAAAAATTACTTAGCAAAAAAAAAAAAAAAATTCTCAACTCCAGCAAAACTGAAAGTGTTAGTTGCTCAGTCATGTGTGAGTTGTGTCTGATTCTTTGCAACACCATGGACTATAGCCCTCCAGGAGAATAGCTGGAGGGCCATTCCAGCTATTCCAGTATTCCAGCTACTATAGCCCTCTGTCTGTGGAATTCTCCCAGGCAAGAATACTGGAGTGGTGGGTTGCCATTCCCTTCTCCAGGGGGATCTTCCTGACCAAGGGATTGAACCCTGGTCTCCGCATTGCAGGTGGGTTCTTTACCAGCTGACTCACCAGAGGCTTTAGACCAAGTAGAAATACCATCAAGGCAGCAAGATGTGAGCACACAGCAGGCTGAGGATCTCAGTGGTTTGCGTGTGTCATTTTTGTTTCCAAAAGGCTTGAGACAAATGCTGTCTGAAAGACACCAGTAAAAGACATTGGGATTAAAAAAAAAAAAAAACAACTTTATTTTATCTTGGTGGATAGCTGATTAACAATGTTGTGATAGTTTCAGCTTCAGAGCAGAGCAACTCACCCATATATATACATGCATCTATTTGCCCCCAAAGTCCCATCCAGGCTGCCACATAACACTGAGCAGAGTTCCCTGTGCTATAGAGTAGGTCCTATACCCATTTTGAATATAACAGTAGATGGTTACGGAATTCAAGATCAACTGAATACAATTCTGTATTTGCTGCTGCTGCTGCTGCTAAGTCGCTTCAGTCGTGTCCGACTCCGTGCGACCCCATAGACGGCAGCCCACCAGGCTCCCCCGTCCCTGGGACTCTCCAGGCCAGAACACTGGAGTGGGTTGCCATTTCCTTCTCCAATGCATGAAAGTGAAAAGTGAAAGTGAAGTCGCTCAGTCATGTCTGACTCCTAGCGACCCCATGGACTGCAGCCCACCAGGCTCCTCCGTCCATGGGATTTTCCAGGCAAGAGTACTGGAGTGGGGTGCCATCGCCTTCTCCCTTCTGTATTTAGACATCAGCAATTTAAGAGAGACATCAGTGGGTAGGACCAGCGCTTGTCTCCAGCTTCTGTCTAGGTGGATCCTTAGGCTCTGTGCTTAGAGCACTGATACAAATGAGCTATTTCTGAGAAACCTCGACTTCAAAGGAAATCACCCACGGCAGAGGGGCTGATGCCGTGCTGCATGAATAATGAAAAATACAATAAAGGCCAGATCTGATAGGGATTTGAATTAGATGCACAGAAAAGTATTTATGTGGAAAATGAGATGGTAGGAGGGTTTGGGACAGATTGAAGAATTCAAACCAGAGCTGCTCACAACCTGTATCACTTAATCCCAGAAAAATTCAAGGCTCTGTGAGAAGGTAGTTACATGAGACTGCAACATCAGGTTCTTTTCTCTGAAATTTAAAGTCACCTGTGTCTTGAGAACGCCCAGTGTCCCCACTGTGTACTCTCCCAGCCTCTACCCCAGCACTGGAAAACTCTGACCTTAGCAGAACCATTGGCAGAGATGCCACAAAGATGCTTGCTCCCTGGCAGCTGGGCACAGACCTGAGCCTTCCTGGCGTGTCCACCTCATCCACAGGACACTGACCCAGCCAGGCGTGGGGTGTCTGCAGGTCCATGCACCCCTCTCCCAACAGATGACCCCCCAGCGGTCAGGTCCTCCAGCCGTGCTTGTTCAGTGGAACCTCCAGGTTCTTCCCTGTCACCACCGGGGTGCCAGAGGGCACAGTGAGAGGGAGGGGGGGGAGAGGAGAGACAGAGAGAGAGGCGTGGACACAGAGAGAAAGAGAAATTATGAGAGAGGAGGACAGACAGAGAGGGAGAGGGAGACAGGTAACAGATGCAATGAGAGACAAATAGCGAGTGAGGGGAAAAGGAGAGAGATGTGGAGGAGGGTGGGGAGAGAGAGATGGAGGGGGAGCCAGAGACAGTGAGACGTTTGCCCGGAAGAGAGGGACAGACTTGGGGGCAGTTGGAGGGGAGACAAACTGGAGGCTGAAGTGGCCACTCTGCTCCCGGGAGGAGGGTTGGCGGTGTCCCCCTGCCCCAGCACGTGCCTGTCCAGCTGCCACCGCAGGTGCAGAGGCTCCTTGAGCCCCCGCTACACACACCATGAGGCAGTCCACGGTGAATGGAGCCAAGTGGCTTTTCCTGTTCTGTGGCCCCTCACGCTTGGAGGCTCTCTGTCCCAGGCTTGCAGTCAAGGGACCCTTGATGGGTAGACATTGTGCCGTGCTCAAGAACTTCCCGTCAGACTCTGCTTGTTGTCCCTCCAGGGAGCTTGGCAGCCTCTGTTCCCTCCCCACAGGATGGTTTTTCCAGGAGCCTCCTGGGTACCCCACGTCAAGGACCTACGGGGCACATGAGATGAACGAGCAGAGATGGTCCCACTGCCAGAGCACCACCCAGCAGCCTGCCTCCACATGGGCTTATGGGAAGATTTTCTTCAAATTTTACTTAACCTCACGTTACAGTCCTGCCTCATTTCCTTGGGACCACTGATCAGGATAGCCTGTCTCCCTGGAACATGCTGACATTATCTTAACAAGCAAGCTGTCCAGCAGGAGCATGTGTATTGAGAATAAAATATTTTGGAGATGCTGACTGTCGGGATTTGCAGAGGGCCCTTTGCCGCTGTAGGAAAAGTTCTGTGACTCTGGTTACAAATCAAAGCCTGCTTAATCGCCATGCCTACCCTTGCCTCGTTCTGACTTTTTTTTTCCCCCTCGTTTTTCCTTCTCTTGGATTCTGCTGCTTCCCTTCTGCTTTTGGATCTAAGCACGTAGGGCTTTCATGTTGTTTCGAGGCAGATAGAGCAGTGTGTGTTGGCTTTAAAACTATAGATGCCAAAAAAAAAACCAAAAACTGTAGATGCCACAAAACCAGCTGAGAATGAATTGTGCAGATTGACAGAAGGAATGTGAGGAACAGGAAGACTGTTCATTGCTCAGGAAATGCATGCTTGCCGAGTTTCAGAGCTTCCCTGGTCTTCACTAGGCTTGCGTGTCTTCCATCATCACCCAGCCAGAGAAACTGGAATGTATGTATCCATGGAACCTGATACATACTGCAGCAAGAGCTCCATTATTTGTGGGAAGATGTACAAACAAAAATAAAGACCCAGCCTTGCATTTTCATAGGGACTTCTTTTTCCTTCTGACAGACAAACCTCAACACCTCTTTGCCCTTTTCCCAAGAGACAGATTTATTTTGGAGTTAATTCGAGTAAATTATCAGCCTGGATAGAGGAAAAAATACATAATATTTCAGTTTTATTAGACTGCTAAGGAGATTTATTTTGTCTCCTAACCAAAGATAGCCCCAGCCATTGAAAATGCTTTCTTTATTAAAATCCTTGTTTAAAAAACCATTGTGAACTGGTAATCAGTAGGACTGGCTCTATTGGATAAAAACATGTTTATATCTGTATCCTGTCTGTATCTTTCAAAAACCTCCTTTTCTAAGTGACTCGAAGGTGGCATGACTACAAACTGCCTTTAGGGCATAGGAAACCCTAAGAATCCACAGGCAGTTTTGGAAAGCCTTTTTTTTTTCCCTGTCCGCTGAGTATTTGTGGGGAGACAAGAGAGAAGAGCATAAAAAAGGCAAGCTCTTCCAAGCTCACAAAAGATTCTGTATCTCAAGAAGACTCGAGCCACAAAATAATAGAAACTTTGAAATCAGTGCAGCTCATTTCTGGACAACGGAGGGGACCATGGGAATAGTTCAGCATCCTGTCCTCATTTATCTCCAAAAGGATAGATAGCATTGCGGAAAAACAGTCCATACAGGAACCCTTGAACAAACAATTACAAGCGTCATAAAGCAAGCAGGTCTGGAATCGATCCCAGCATCCATTTCCCATTCTCACTCTTCTTTAATTTTGCCTATTAGGTGGTTTGCGGATTCACCCTTCTGTGAGTGTTCATTTAATGGTACAGTATCAATTTCCCCAGGTAAGGGATGTGCATGCCCCTTTTCCCTGCAGTAAAGCAAAATCTGACATCATTAAGTTGTTTTTCTCTCTGATTTGTGGTTAGACTAAAACAGAGATGGGAGAAGGAGGGAATTATATGCCTGTATACCTGCCCCCCACCCTGCCCACAACACAACAGAAAAGAAACAAAACAAAATGCAAACAATTCTCTGTGTGCCAGAAGGTTTCTCCCCCAGAGCAACTACTGGGCTCCAGTACGTCCCTCCTATCCTCCACTTTCCTCTCTGAAGCACACGGCACCCTTCCCCACACGCAGAGGCACAGACGCGACACACCGTTTGGATTACAGCACAGGATTCCCCTTCTAACTCAGTACCTCAGACATCCATCACCAGATGGATCTTGAAGGATAAGGACCTCCTCCTGGATCCATGGACCTATATAAACTGACCACACTCTGCCACTACCTGCACATCTTTATTTATACACCAAGTTATCATTATTATTGGCTGTTCTGGGTCTTTGTGGTCACGCACGGGCTTTCTCTTGTTTCAGCGAAGGGGGGCTACTCTCTATCTGCAGTGCGAGGGCTCTCATTGTGGGGGCTCCTCTTGTTGTGTGTAGGTTCTCGGGGGCATGGGCAATTGTGGCACGTGGGCTCAGTATTGTGGCAGCATGAGCTTAGTTGCCCCACAGAATGTGGAATCGTCCCGAATCAGGGATCCAACCTGTGTCCCCTGCACTGGCAGGTGGATTCTTAGCCACTGGACCCCCAGAGACGTCCTACCCACCTAGTTCTAACTGGAGAAGAAGGTTGTCAGCATTGCGAGAAATAAGTACAGAAACAATTGATAGTGCCTTTTTTTTTTTTTTTTTTTTTTACAAATCATGAATTTTGAGGTGACCAGGAGTTTAGAGTTCCTACTCCCATGATATATATTGATGGATGCCTCTTGTAACTAATTGTTCAGGGTCATATGTGATCTGACCTGTGCTCACTGCAATCTCCTCTTTTGCCCTCAACCTCGTTTTCCAAGCTGCATCCAGGAAGGCCCCTTTTGGTCTCATTCGGAGCCTTCCTGCTCCAGTGCCCTTCCGCTTATTCATTCCCCAGCCTGTGTAATGACGCCTGCAATTCTGTAGCTGACTCGCTTCTCCCCGTTCCCATGTTACTTGAAGTGTCACTTCATCCAAGAGACTGTCTTAGACCACTGTGAACTGTGAAGTACCTTCCCTCATCCCATTGCTTTCTGCACCCCAACTCCACTAATCTTCTTCTGTGGCGTATCATTCTCTGCCGGCTTGACTTATTTCACCGCATGTTTATTGCCTGTCTGTATCCTGGAATATGATCTCTTTTAGTGACCCAGACCTTACGGTCTTATTTACCATTATGTTTTCAGTGCCAAAAAGATGGTTTGAAACAGAGGAGATGTAATGTGTATTAATGAATGAATGCATTTATGAATTTATGAAACCCTATCATGTGTGAGGTATTTACCTGACTTAGCCTGTCAAGTATCTACACAAACCTTATTGGATACATACCATTTTTATATTTGCCTTGGTTGGAACTTAGATTTGGCTGCATATAACAGACTTTCTCAAGAGGAGTAGCTTAAATAACATCGGTTCAGTTCAGTTTAGTTGCTCAGTCGTGTCCAACTCTTTGTGACCCCATGGACTGCAGCATGCCAGGCTTCCCTGTCCATCACCAACTCCCACAGCTTACTCAAACTCATGTCCATTGAGTCAGTGATGCCATCCAACCATCTCATCCTCTGTTGTCCCCTTCTCCTCCTGCCTTCAATCTTTTCTAGCATCAAGGTCTTTTCCAATGAGTTGGTTCTTCACATCAGATGGCCAAAGTATTGGTGTTTCAGCTTCAGCATCAGTCCTTCTAATGAATATTCAGGACTGATTTCCTTTAGGATGGACTGTTTGTATCTCCTCAAAGTCCAAGGGACTCTCAAGAGTCTTCTCCGAGGTATTTGCCTAACTTAGCCTGTCAAGTCTCTACAAAAACCTTATTGGATACACACCATTTTTATATTTGCCTTGGTAGGAACTTAGATTTGGCTGCATGTAACAGAATTTCTCAATAAGAGTGGCTTAAACAATGGGTATCTCTCTCTTATGTAGAAGAAATGTAAGACTGTTAATAGGGGTTCTACTTGTCATCTGCTCTGCCTTCTTCATGTCCAGTGTGACTGCTCAGGGTCCAACCATCACTTCTGTTTTCAGGCAAGAGGCTGGAGGAAGGAATAAAAAGGGTAATGCTTCCTTCCCTTTAGAAAGTTTCATTCTAGTCCCCTCAACATTTTTGATTCTGTCTCATTGGTCAGAATATAGACCCATACAATGTCTACTTAGGAAAGGAGCTGACAAAAGTAATTAAGGGCAACAAGGTGCTTACCTAACTCAAATGTGAGATTCTGTTTCCCAGGAGGAAAGGAACTAGCCCATCTGCTGCATCCTTGTTGAATCTCACAGCAGGAAGGTAAATGCTTCCAAAGTCACTACACAGCTACTGGATGATGGAGCGGAGACGGGAACCTGGCCTCAGGACCTTATGTTGTCGTTGTTGCGTTAGTCACTCAGTCAGTCCTGTCTGACTCCTTGTGACACCACGTAGCCGGCCAGGCTGCTCTGTCCATGAGACTCTCCAGGCAAGAATACTGGAGTGGATTGCCATTCCCTTCTCCATGGAGTCTCCCGGACCCAGGAATTGAGCCCAGGTCCCCTGTATTGTAGACGAAGTCTTTCATTGTCTGAGCGATCAGGGAAGGACCTTTTGTTTGTTAGGTGAACAGAGAAGCACTACACTATGGAAACATGTAAGGACATTATGTTTTCTCGCAAAGCATCTAAACTTCCCCCACACGCCCAGTAAGATAGCTGTTTCCCAAGTCCCTCTGGAGGGATCCTCGATGGACTAAAAAGCTAGGGTTGAAGTCTTCCCCCTTCTTTTTCTTATTCCCAGAAGCCAGGGAGGATACAGTCATTGTCAGACATTATATGGCGCTTGCACACCTAGATAGTATATTCAAAAGCAGAGACATTACTTTGCCGACTAAGGTCCGTCTAGTCAAGGCTATGGTTTTTCCTGTGGTCATGCATGGATGTGAGAGTTGGACTGTAAAGAAGGCTGAGCGCAGAAGAATTGATGCTTTCGAAGTGTGGTGTTGGAGAAGACTCTTGAGAGTCCCTTGGACTGCAAGGAGATCCAACCAGTCCATTCTGAAGGAGATCAACCTTGGGATTTCTTTGGAAGGGATGATGCTAAAGCTGAAACTCTAGTACTTTGGCCACCTCATGCGAAGAGTTGACTCATTGGAAAAGACCCTGATGCTGGGAGGGACTGGAGGCAGGAGGAGAAGGGGATGAACGAGGATGAGATGGCTGGATGGCATCACGGACTCAATGGACATGAGTCTGAGTGGACTCCGGGAGTTGGTGATGGACAGGGAGGCCTGGCATGCTGCGATCATGGGGTCGCAAAGAGTTGGACACGACTGAGCGCCTGAACTGAACTGAACTGCACTCACCTTACCTCTCCACTTTCACCTGTTGGTGCCCTCTCCACCCCTTTTCTTGTGTGATATAGTCTTAATACTACTAATGGTTATAATAGTTTCTATTGAAAATTTGCTTTAATTCACTATGTACTCTGCTGAGTTGTTTTATTTTTATAAAAAATTATTCCCTCAATTCTAAAAATTGAACCTATTTGAGAGCCAGGGTAATCAGGCTTAGAGTGGTTAATTTCTCCAAGTATACCCAGAATTTCACTCCAAAGTTCACTCTTATAACTAGCTTTTTCCAGTTCAAGAATCTCTTGCCCTTGGATGCTTTCCTCTCCACTCTCTCCAACGTAATCATGTTTAAAGCGCATCTTAGTGACTCAAAAGAAGTGATTGTCTATTTCTTTGAGCTGTGTTTGTGCCTTAACCTTACTTTGTTGTTTTTAAGTGAACTCTGCCCTTGCTATCATGTTTCCCATGCCTGAGGCTTGAACGCCTCCATTTGACTGGAGATCAAAAGGGCTTTTATGGCCACAGATCCACTTTCTCTGTCTTGAGACGTTTTAGTCCTGTTCGGGTCAGGATGGCAAGAGGGAGGTCAGCATGCAAAGTCTGGGAAGACACTGGATTTCGTCTGGGAATGCCAGACCAGATGCCCTCCTTGCCTCTAGGTGGGGCTGTAGAGTCCTTGGGGTGGAGGATTGAAATTGATTACCAGGACTTTGAGTTGGACCATGCCTGCATTTCACCAGAACTACAGAGCAGCCATCATGCTAGAATGGTGGATGGTTGCTTCCTGCTTTATGTGAAATTACAGCTCAAGATTCTGAGGCAAGAGGGTGACATGTCATTACAGAGCCCCAGACCCCTCCTTCTCTGCAGAGATGCACGTGGTATTTTCCTGTTGCCTCTGTTTCGGTCACTGTCTAGACATTGTCTCATGATAATGTATCCTGTCATGTCATTTTTCTCCAATTATCTGAGTATTGCAGGGATTCTAGCCTGGTGAGATAGAAGTTGAAGATGGTTCAAAGAAATGAATTGAGGAGTATTCTCTGTATAGCTAATCATTTTTTCTGAATACTCAGGGAAGCTCAGTGCCTCAGTTTACAATGGGACAGTCTTGAGTTTTTGTTTTTATGCTTTTAAAGAAAGTCAGGGGGGAAAATATCCAGCAGAGGAAATAAAGATATTATGAAAACTCTCTTTTAAAAAATGTTTAGGGCTTCCCTGAAGGCTCAGTGGTAAAGAATCCACTTACCAATGAAGGAGACACAAGTTTGATCCCTGATCCAGGAAGACACTGCACGCTGTGGGGTAACTAAGCTGAAGTGCCACAACTCCTGAGCCTCTGCTCTAGGGGCTGGGGGTCGCAGCTGCTGGGCCCACCTGTCTCAACTACTGAAGCCGCCTGCCCTAGAGCCTGTGCTGCACAGCAACGGAAGCCACTGCAGCGAGAAGCTCACTCACCACAGCTGGAGAGTAGCCCCTGCTTGCACAGCTGGAGAGAAACCAGTGTAGCAACAGAGACCCAGCAAAGTAAAAAAATAAAAACAAAAAACAGTTTATATCAGAGATAGATAGATGGGAAGAAACCTCGTGAGTCTTCTAGGAAAACGTCTTTCAAAACTGAAGATCTGCTCTGTTAAGTAATAACAAGCAAACTGGAACTAATAAGGCAAACCACGTAAACATATAGTAAGCGGGCTTGAGGATGGGCTAAATACTTGGGTAGGTCTTTATTTCTAAGAAGCATCTATTTAATGCTTGTACACCCTCCTTCAGTTTTGTTACACTTCATTGGATTAAGAGGTAACTTAGCAGGCGAGCTAATTTTAAAATCACATGCACATGTTCTGTAATGGTAGACACAGCCTTCAGAAGTATTGTTTGCTGTTCACAAACCCATATTATGCAAATTGCAGAAGAATGCCTAATATTCCCTTCTAGTCAACAGTTTTAAAAGACATTAGATCTATACCACTTCACCTTCCCTGGCTCCCTCCCTGGTATTTCTTGTGTGATTCACACTAGACTGTCCCCCACTTCTGAGCTCTTAGGATCATAATATTAATCACTTAATCCTCTCAGCACATGCCTGAGTAAGTCAAAGGTGAACTCAGCATTATGTATTAACTCATAGGCATATCGTTTAAACAATCTGTTGTCAAAACCCTTGCCAGTCTTACAGTGAGAACACCCTGTCACAACAGGAACTAATTCCTCTGATAAATTCCAGGCCTCAATTTATCTGTGTCATAATAGCAAGGGAAGAGCTTTCACACTGACGGACAGAGAATCACTGAATTTTGTTAAGGTGATACTTTGTGCTGGGAAGTCTTCCTCTGTTAGCTCCTTTAATCCTAAAAGCCATCTTGTGAGCTCGGTATTGTTACATGACCCATACTTTACAGAAAAGGCGGTGGAGGCTTGAAGAAATTAAGGCATCTGGCCAGGATTACACAGCAAGGATGTGATAGGGCTGGATTGAGAACCCAGGCAGTCTGGCTCCATCTCACGCTGTGTCTTCTTAAGCTCACCGTTTTGTGTTTCCTTTTAAGGCACCATCCATCCATCCACCCACCATCCTTCTCACCCCACCCCAGAAAAAGTAAGTGTCTGCTAGTATTTGCCCAAAGCTGTCCTGGGCACTGATAATATGTAGATAAAATAAACACAATATTTGCCTTGCAAGAACTCAGGAACTGGCCAGGACAAGACACAGAACACTTGCTGAGAATAGAGAGCAGTACAAATAGAGAATATAAAGCTGCAGAAGTGCTGTGGAAGCTTGGCGCTCTCCTCATCCAGGCTGGGGGTGCAGTCATGTAATAATTGATGGAGCGCATGTCAGCTAATAGACTCCAAAAGGTTAAAGAGAAAAGTAGAATGAAGAGAAAGTGGCTGAAAGGAATAGCTTGGACAAAGGTGAACAGGAAAGAAACAAAGATGGTGTGTGGGGGGCAGAGCTGCAAAGAGTTGGTTTTCATTGTAGGGGGGATGAGAAGTGAGGTGGCAGATCAGAAGGGCCTAGGACACGGGCTAGGCTGAGAAGTCAGCCCTCTCCACATTAGGGGCCATGACGTGTTGCACAGAGGCACCAGAGGAAAACACCAAAGCGTGTATTCTGTTATTATTTGTATTTTATTTTTATTAGAGTCTAGTTGATTTACAGTATTGTACACTTAAGGTGAACACAACATAGTTACTCATAATTTTTATAGCTTATATTCCATTTATAGGTATCATAAAATGTTGGCTATATTGCCCGTGCTGAACAATATAGCATATTAATTTTATACATAAGAGTTTGTACCTTTTAATCCCCTATTTTTAAAAGAAATTTGTTTCGATTTTTGATGAAGCTTTATGTGTATGGGAGTGGGCGCATAGTACAGGTATATAATTTATGTGAGAGAGTTCAAGGCTAAGATTCTTTTATTGATAGGGTCAAGGGAAATATAATCTTAGGAGTCACTTTCATAAGTAATGGGGAGACAGTAGACAGTTTAATTTAAAGGGGGACTCTCTTACACATATGTTTGTTTACAGATTCTTTTTGAAGCCCCATGAAGGATGATATTAACAACACAGGTCTAAGACTCATACAGGGAAGTGTATTGAAGAGAAGTTTGCCACCAGGGAAGTTAACACTGGTGAAAATATGATCCAAAATTGTGGGATAGATAAAAGGGCATGGTTTAAAATGATTTTTAGGTGGTTGAATAAATAACATTTGGTGATGGATTGACCATGGTTTTGACAAGGACTTCATCACTTTCGATAAGCTCCAGCCACAAGCCTCCTTGCTGTTGTTTGAATGTGCCCAGTACAGATCTCCACGGCCCTTGGATTTCCTCTATCTGTGCCTGGAAGGCTCTCCTCTCACCCTCACCTCTGCCTGATTGGACTCCTCATTCCTTTCTCATCCCTAGGCCAATCCTATCTTATCAACAAGACCTTCCTTGATGATCCCATATAGTTCTTCTATGCTGTCAGCCTCACCTGCTCCTGGGTATGACCTCTCCACTTTGATTACCTCTACAGCATTACATCTGAACAGTTCTACAATCTTGTCTTGTTGTGTAATAGTGTGGCATCGGGGACTTCATTGCTTTTGTTCATTGCTCTCGCTCTAATGCAGTGGTGCCTGACATGTGTAGGATGTGCTCTGTAAACATTGATTGAATAGAAGGACGAATGGACACATGAATACATAAATGAGTGAACTAGAAAGTGACTCTTCTTAAAGCTGATCCCTTCACAAGCCCACGAAAGAGTTAGTATTTTCCCACTGGGAGATGAGGAGTCAGAGGCAGGGGAAGCTTATCCAAAAAGGATTAGAAACTTGACTGAATGTATCCTATCTGTTAACACTCTTTACATGGTCAATAAAGAGAAAGCCTAATCAAAGTGACTTCTGTTAACAGTGACAATTTATTGACTCAAGTAACTGGACAATTAAGAGGTAGAGCTATTAAGGAGGTTTGATTTAGAGTTTCAGGAGGTTGCCTGGGGCTGGATCTTTCTCTGACTCTGCTCTGAAAGGCTGGCTTTCCTCATGATGTCAAAATGGCTGCAGCTCTCCTGAGCCTCATAGACCCAAACCACACTGCCCAGAAGGAGACAGAATATCTGATTCCCAGACCCCAGCAAAAGTCCTCAGCTTTGCTATGACTGGAGCACTTCTGAACCCATCACATAAGTCATTGGGATGGTATGTGCCAGTTGACCGAAGCCTGAGATTCCTGAACCAATCTGTTGAGAAATAAAATTACTCTGATTGACTTAGGCAACTTTTTTGAGCTAGGAATGGGATCAATAAAAGTATCATGGATGCTAAAAATGAGAAAGGAGTGGAATAGATATTGAGGGAGAAAGCCATTGTGTGCTTTATAACTTGGAAATAAACCCAGGTGTGTGTTACTAAAGTTATTCAAGAATGTCTGCTCACTTATCAAGAATACCTCCCGTGATATATCTATGGACATTGCATAAACAAAATTTGAGCAGTGGGTTTGTTTCTGAAATTGTTAAGCATATTTTATAATCCTTAGTAATGGCATACATATTTGACTTACTCCTTCCTCGTTGAATGCTATTTAAGAACAATAATTTGCTATCAAGTATAGATAATAAAAATTGTGAAGCAGTATGTTGCCTTAAAGTCTAGTTCTATCTCTTTATTTAATGTGACTGTCAGTAGACAAAGGAGGATGATTTACATCTGGGGTGAGACTTGCTGCTTCTGTTTTGTGCAGAGGAATCAAGCAGGGAATTCGTGAGAGACTGAGCTGGTCTTAGCAGTGCTGACATTACTGAAATCCAGTCAGTTTTGGTGAAAAAATTGATCACACAAAGCTGAACACTACCTTTCCTTCTCTTTTGATAAAGGGCAAGTATAATGGATTGTATCAATAGTTCTGTAGAACAAGCTACTTCTCTCTGCTTTGAGGTTTCTGAAAAAGAAATTTTTTTATGCTGTTTCCCAGTACCTGATCTCTCCATTTCCTCCTTAACTACCCCTCTCTTTGACATTTTCCTCACACTTCTGATGTCCTCTTTAGTTGTATTTTTTCACTTGCCAAACACTCATTGCCAACCAGTCAATCAAACATACTTCTGATTTGAACAAATTCTTCCCTTCCAGGTTTGCCTGGAAATGACTTTTTTGTCTGAGGTTTAGAACTAATGAACACATACTTTAGGTTTTTTTGTTTTGTTTTGTTTTCCACTCACTTTTTAAAATAAAGGCAAAATTAAATTACCCATTTGTTTTCTAAACACCGTATAACAGTTAAAGTCAATGATACTGCTGGTTAGCACACAGCATGGACATTTAATAGCACAACAAGGGGTTTCAGTTTGTTATTCGGTGAATTTAAATGTGATCTAGCATGGAAAATATGCTTAATGGAGGGGAAACAAGGTATAGCGTATGAAATCCAAGGAGCCTTTGTGCTCACGGTTCCGCATCTCTGTCTTGTAAAGGCTCTGCTCTGTTGATGATGCCATATCATTAGCCCAAGCTAGCAACAGTCCTCCTGACCTCACAGAACTGGGACATCCTAGCCTTCCTACTGCTCTTTGCTTTCCTCTCTCCTCTCTTACTTTTTGAAACTGAAGTGAATGAAAGTTATTTTTTCTGGGAGCGTAGTTGAGAACTTCATGACACCCTTTGGATATCCAGAAATCGTCAGCCCAACGGTCTGGTTCGGTGTCCATGTTTGGGGGATACCATGGCGGAGCCAAACAATATTTCTGTGCAGCTGGCCCCAAAGGCAGTCACCGTGCCAAATCTACCCATGTGATGGTTGATCCTTATGCCAAAGAGTTCAGAAACACAAATCCAATTTAAATCTGGCTCAGAGAAGCAGTAAGAGTTGAAATTGGATTTCGGTGGAGTTTGTTCTCATTAGACTCAACATGCAAACTGCTTTATAGACACTTATTATTTAATTATTTCGAACAAAAGCTCTTAGAGACCCAGCATCTCTGATTCATTGGGAATGAAAGCAGAATGGGTCTCGACGCTAGCCAGTGTGTGCCCTATGATCCAGAACCTGCACTGAGAGAGCTATCAGATGTGCATCAAACACTAGGGTCTTTGGCAAAAGTTTGCTTCATTAAATTCAGCTTTGTAGCTTTCTGCTTTCATTCCAGGCTCTCAGATGGATCTGCGTGTATTACCTGCGTCATACACAACGTTTACCAGGGCCAATGGGATTCAAAGATGTGGTACCTGGGAAGTGTCCCTTCAGTGTTCCCATTTCCAGTTCACTCGTCCCTTCCATCATGCCTCTTCCTCTTCCAAGGCTTCTTCCAGGGATCTCCATTGGTTGCTTATCTTTCTATAATTGCTTTGCATTTTAGTAGGGACCTTCCTGGAAGAAAGCCTTCATCCAGTGGCTGTAAATGTGGAAACAGCAGTTCCGTAGAATTTAACAGGGAAGAAAGTTGGAGCCAGACTCATTGCTTGGATGGCCGTGGGAGGTCTGGCCCTGTGGACCGGTTTCTTATGCTGGTCTCAGAAACTTGCTCGCAGCAGTGGACAAGCATCATGACAAGAAATCAGGTCTAATTTCTAGATAGTCATGTGGGAAACAAGACCTGCTAGTTCGGTCATAAGCTACAGGACAGACAGAAAGTATTGTTCTTCCTGAGGTGGTTGTTCAGTAGACCCTTTACAGGCACAGAGAATAATTCTCACAAACTTCACTAAATCCCAAGTCTGAGAGTTTGGAAATATGAAGTGTTTGTCTTGAATTCTCTTGGATCATATTTCCAACGAGAGTCATGGACTTTGTGTATATATGTTCATATCATAGTTAACTCATCATTTCTCACTAAGATTTTCTCTCTTTTTAAGTGATTTTTTTTTCCTAACAGAACAAGATACAGGAAAGTGAAAAAAAAAAGAAAAAAGATGTGCTGAGAAATGACTGCTGGATGGATGACTAAGTTTATTCACTGGATAGGGGGTGTCTGTGTCAGCCTCGTAGTAAGTCTGTCCAAAATTGGGCATATACAAAATCTTCCCTTACTTTATCATGGAATTTCAGGTCAATAATCAACAATATGAGAACCCATAAATGTTAAATGGGTGAATGCCTGGGGTCTGTTTTATTTACTTTGTGTTTTGTGATCTCCCAGCTCTTCTTATTTAGCTATGAACCTTGAATGATTCAACTACATTTTCTTTCAGTTTCCTCATTTATAAAATGGATTTAATAATGGACAAAAACCCAATCTTCCATAGTGTTGCCATGGGTATTAAATACTGGGGTGGCCAAAACATTCATTTGGATTTTTTTCATAAGATGTCATGGAAAAACCCAAATGAACTTTTTGGCATACCAGTACATTAGTATAGGTAAATTGCATAGAAAAGTGTCTTGTACCTATTAAGTGATAAATGTTATTAGTGTTATCACAGTAAAGCTGCAATTAATAGTACTATCATAATTATTGCATTGCTATTAATTGGTCTGATAATTGCATCATCTCTTGTATCAAAGTGCGTGTATCATTCAGGTGAGAAGGACCTAAAGGAGAAGACATTGGAAAAGATAGAAGCAGAAGTCTCAATTTCTAGTCTGTCCACTTGACCCTAGACAGTGTTCAAACCCTAAACTACTAGGTATTATCTCTCATGCTTGAAGTGAACCTTCTAGAGGTAATTACCATCTCCATGGGTAGAAGTGACCAAAAAGGTCAGCATCATTTTATTTGTGCCCTTAAATGGCTGTGTCCTTTTTTCTGTAAATAATTATTGTTCACTTACTCTATTCAGGACACTGTGAGTGGTGAGAAAGTCCCAGAGGGGAGGAAATCACTTTTCCATAGAAAAATGATTTATATTATCAGAGAGATGTATATATCTAGTTACATATATGGACATGTGACTAAACTCAAAGTTTCCATATCTATAAACATGGACAGAACTGGTTGTCTTGCAGCAGGTGACTATTTTGGTGATAGGCGGGATCAATGGCGCATCAATCACTCAGTGTGAATGTGAAGCAATTTGATTCAGTTAGGATAATCACCGTTACTGGATTCCACAACTCCATCATCTGGGTGGCTCATAAAACTGTTTAGTATCTCCATAAATCAGTCTAAACTCACTCCCAGATAGAGTTTCAGCTGTGACAGGACACCAGCATCCGCTTCCTTAGGGGCCTATGACCACTCTTGATCAGGTCTTTGGGAGGACTATCAGGAGATTCCAAATCCTTGAATCATTTCTCATCACCCTTCAGTGCACTGGGTCACTGGGATATAAACACAGAGACATATGGGGAAAGAAACCCTCTTCATGACATTGAATTCAAATCCCTGTTCTGTGTTCAGTCTGGAGAACGGTAATCCCTTGTGATCCTCAGCATTCCTGAGGACTGGGAGCTAGAACTGAGGCCAGCTCTTTTCTAAACTCTACTCTTGATGCTTCCATTCTAAACGTGGAGGAAGAAGCATGCAGAAAACATGGAAAAGAGAAGATAACCTGTCTG
Organism: Aepyceros melampus; assembly: GCA_006408695.1. Classification (NCBI taxonomy): domain Eukaryota; kingdom Metazoa; phylum Chordata; class Mammalia; order Artiodactyla; family Bovidae; genus Aepyceros; species Aepyceros melampus. The sequence goes on from SJXQ01007740.1 coordinate 39,416, forward strand.
CCCTAGGCCAGAGGTTGGGATAAACACCCCATTCCAGGTCTCATCTCCTGGCTGTGTTGTTCTTTCCAAGGTTGGCAGGGTGGGGACCGTCGCAAATAGCAGGTTACTCTTGTCATTTTCTGCCGGCAGGATAGGGTGAAGACTAGAGTGGTAGCAGTTATAGATGCACACACCATACAGAAGAAGTTCAGCAAAAACAGCAAAAAAATAAACAAACAAAAAACCCAGAAAACTCAATAACAGAGACGCTATCAGAGAAATTCCACTTGTAACACTATTTACTTCCGGAGAAGCTTCACCCTTCCCACAGTGACCTTCTCGTTAGAATGGAGTGAACATGTGGCTACTTTGAGCTTCCCTCTAGTGTTGAAAATTCACTGTTATCCATTACTCTTCCTGGCCTTTTTAAAATGCAGGGCTCGGGGGCTTCAAGCTCAGAGGACATAGCAGTTCAGAATGCTTCGCACAAAGTTATATTCCAAAGTGTGTATCTCTCCCCTCTTCTGCTAGCACCCCTCCATTTTAAGTGATTTTGTTTTTCCTATATAACATCCAAACAAATTTAAAGTATTACTTTAAAAATGATGGGGTCAAGGTGGGGAGGTGGCTAAATCCATCACCTAAGCCTGCCTGGAATTGTCAGGGTCGGGACATAGAGGCTTTCTTTGGCATCCATTTGATGTTGCATGGGGAACAAAGGAAAGTTAGACATCTGTCTCTTGCCCTTTGGCAGGAGATCTCAAATGTCATAGCCTGTGAGGGTGCCAATTAGCACCTCTTGTAGCCTAACCAACCTGCTGCAGAAGTAAAATGCCACCAGCTCTGTCTGTCTCTCTGCCCCTGAGTGATGGGGCCCATGCCTCACAGAGCACAAAGCACCTAACTTTGAAAGCTCGACTATAGATACTGGAACCTGATGGTCCCCTAGCTGGGATGATGGAGATGGAGTCTTCCCAGGAGATTACTCAGGTCACGCTGTTTCCACAGTTACTGCCTTAAGCCCCAGGTTAGGCAGCGCTTGATAGCGATCCTGTGAGTCCAGAGGAAAAGAAAATGCTTTTTTATTTGAAGAGTATGTGTCTTTAAACACATTGTGTGTGTTACACATATGTGTGTTGCACATGTGTATGTTATGCATCTGCGTGCACTGTGTGTGCACGTATTGTGAATATGTATGAATGTGTAGGCACTGTCTGCATATTGTTTGTGTCAAAGAGAATAGATGGTGGTTTAGTACTTAGATGTGAAACAGGACAACTCTGATAATTATACAGAATTAGCTTGAAATGCACATATACACACTTCTAAAACAAATAGCTGTCTAGGAGTTTTCTTTCCAAGTGCCGCACTTCTTTTACATCTTCCTGTCCTTTCTCTTTTGATTTACAGGTTGAGTACATGAATCTCAGGACATTTGGCAACAGATAGACAGCTGGAAACCATAGGGCTGGGCTTTGTTTGAAAAGCTGAATTTTCACAAGTGGTTTGGGGTTTAGGTGTGGGAAGCAGAAAATCCTGGGCTTCAGAATCACTTTTGAAAAGTTGCTCCCCTGACATAAAGATTTGAAAGAAGTTATTCATAGGCTTTCTTGCACTTTTTAAGGGTTGTGTAACATTACACCACCTACCACAAAAGAAAAAAATCTATAAGAAAAGCCATGTCAACATTTCTCAGAACGATGTATTTTTTTCATGTCACAACTTTCTGTTATTATTTAATCTGTCAAAGAAAACACATGCTGGAAACTTTTGAGAACTGCCCAGCACACACACACACACACACACACACACACACATTTCATTACCAAACTTACGTCACTAGGGTCTGTAATGCTTGCTTCTGAACCTGGCACACATCTTTTGTAAATAAAGCAGAACAAGCAGCTTAAAAGAAGAAAAGGTCATTTATTTCTCCGTCTTTTATTTCTGCTGTATTTTAGCTCCTCTTTGCTAAAGATTAAATATTTACCATCATTTAGTGATAAACGGGGGATGTTAGCAAGTTATCTTTAAGACATCAACTCCATTTTAAAAGAAACCTCTTGAGTCATCTTCTGTTAAGGGTAACCCTGTGGCTGACCTAACTCTCTCACTGTTTTAATTCCATACACTTCGATCTTTCTAGTGCAAGGTGCAGAGGTTTTGTTGAGGGGGGTCGTGGGAGATGAGGGATGTTGGTGAAGCTTTAATGCACATGGTGCTGGGGTTGCAATATTGATCTATCATGATCCATTTCCTAATTTTAACTGAGAAGGCTGTCAGAAGCAGAAGCTTTCTCCTTTTGATAACAAGGCTAACTAGTTCCTGAAGTAAATTACAGACGTTCAGGTTGTATCAATTCCAGGGTCTTGAATTGCTGCAGCTCCGCCTGGCACATTTGAAGCAGGAAACATAAACATGTACAAGCTACAAAATGTGTAAGAACAGGAGTAGGGGGCAGCTATCTTTTTTGCATCCCTCAAGTATGACATACAAAGTAGAGCCGTATCTTATTACTAACCTTGTCCATAAGCCAGTGTTTGTGTATTGCTTTTCAAGGGCCTAATGGCTGAGCCTTATCTTTGAATATTGGATAAGGGGACAATTAGAATCGTTTGGGCCAAACTCCAGAGCTGGCGCTGCAGGCGCCTTTTGTACATATCCAATAAGGGAGAGGTTTAGCATAAATGAAGATCAGCCGGCGAGAGGTCCTCGGCCAAGGCTTAGTGCCAGCGCAAGAGGGAGCAGGAGGGGTTTCCCATGGCGCCTTCTGTGGACTAAATGCAGCCCAGCCCCAGAACATGCAGTCGCTCTCGTTTCCCAACACTCAGAAAGCAAAGCTACAGAAATTAATTAAGCGTAATAGCCCTGGTCCTGCCCCAAGAACGGATCTTACTCCCAAGTGCTGGCCAAAGTGAAAAGAGACCATCCAGGGATTAGGGGAACAAGAAGGGATACTTTATTAAAAGCTGGCTATCTTCTTTTAAAAAGTCAATGTATAGTCAGATCAGGATTTTTCCAACTTGATTTCTGAAACTTTGTCCCTTCAGATTTTTTTAGTTGATTCGCTTAGCATGAAAGGAAGGAAGCACTAATTGAGAAAAAAGGCAGGAAGGAAGTATTGCCGGCAGCTGATAATAAAAACTAAAGGACAATGAAAGAAAATGGGAAGAATAAGTGAATGTATACCCCTGAATGGACTGCAAGGAACATTCTGAAATTAGCTAATGCTGAGTAAATCAGTTACAGCCAGTAAACAAGCCCCTCTCTTTGTGGTAGACAATGCCCCCAATAACCTGGCAAACGGAATTTTTTTTTAAATTACAGCAATATTCATTATTTCTTCTCTTATGGTTCTTTTGTCTCTCTGGCTTTCTATTCTTGTCAAGTGTTAGATCATACGGCTTGCTAAAGAGATGGCACAGAGAAATCTAATTCAGCTGCAGCTCGCTGAGGGGGAGTGAACGAAAGCCTTTCCAAGCACCTGTGGCTGGTTTTCATGAAATTGCATTTCTTTAAATCAATACCATGTCAGACTGGTTAGTTTTCAGACGCTCCTTACAAAAAACAAACATGAGGCACTTTTCTTTCCCTTCTTAAAAATATGCTTAAACTCTAATAGCAAAAAGAAAAGACCCAATTTATTCACTCAGATGGTAAAGTGTCTGCCTGCAATGAAGGAAAACTGGGTTTAATCCCTGGGTCAGGAAGATCCTCTGAAGAAGGGAATGGTAACTCTCTCCAGTAATTTTGCCTGGAGAATCCTGTGGACAGAGGAGCCTGGTAAGCTACAGTCCATGGGGTCACAGAGTCAGACACAACTGAGCAACTCTGCATGCAAAACAATTAAATGGGTTACTGGAAAATAGCTCCTTGTAGGCAGCGTCTTTGTGTGGGGCTCAGGCTCTAGTTTCACTGAGTCCTGATAACTAGTTGTGTGACCTTAGGGAGACCAAAGATGGTCACCAGATTTTTCTCTTAACTTCTGTGTCCTCATTTGTCAAAAGGAGCTACCAGCAGTCTTTGCCTCATCAATATTAGTAATTAAGTAATGATGATAGGAAAGACTGAGGGCACAAGGAGAAAGGGGTGGCAGAGGATAGGATGGTTAGATAACATTACTGACTCAATGGACATGATCAGGGCAAACTCCAGGAAATTGTGGAGGACAGAGGAGCCTGGTATGCTACAGTCCATGAGGTCACAATGAGGCCCCAACTTAGCAAATGAACAACAACAAATAATAATTAATTAAAAACTATATAATGTTTGAAATTACTTTTTAGAAAGAAAGGGGTAGGTAGGCAACACAAAAAAAATTTTTTTTTTTAATTCAAGCATCTCCATGTTATTTTGTGAAACTCACCAGCTGCTCCGTGCTTGGCCATCTCCATTTCCCACGAGTATGCTTATGAAGCGAAGGACGGAAACCAGTTGGATATTTTGACATAAACCTGCTTTCCTTGTATGCAACTGATTCTCATATATCCTGCTTTGTCTTATTGACACCAGAGATCACTGGCTTTGGACTGAAATTGCCTACTGGGTGAGAGGGCGGCTTCTCCCTAGTGGGCCTTAGTGTTTGGAGACCTCTCTGTGTGGTCGTCTGGAGGCTTCTCTTCAGAGACCTGTGGCAGGGGTTGGAAGGAAAGTGGCCAGGAGGGTCCTGATGAAGAGTTCTGATGACCCGTAGACCAGCCGCCAGTGTGTCCGTGTTTACCTGTCAGCTTCTTCTGTCCCCAGCTGGCTGAGTGACAGGCAGGCTCCCAGACCCACTTCCCCACCCCCTACCCCTCAGCCACTGCGTGTTTACATTATCTGCTTTCCAGAGAAACGTCCTTTTCCAGATGGCATGTGCTTTGCGAGTCTCAGCTCTGCGGGAGCTCCGCTTGACAAACTCTAACAGACCTTCTCAACATCACCCCCTATAGCTTTAGGCAAGAACAAAACTGTAATTCTCAACTTTCTTGAAATCGGAGTCAGAATTTCCTCCCCAAAAGCCCCACGGACAGATTATATGGGTTTGTCTCGACTGGTTGCGTTCAGTGTGGCCAGCTTCCTCTACAGCTGCGTCATCAGACAATCCAGCTGCTCATGTGGCTTTTTTTTTTGCCCCTGAAGAAACACCAGTGATGAGATGATACAATCCAGGATTCTTAAGATGGTACATCACCAAAGGGCCTGTAATGTCGTCAAATTGTACTACTTCTTATAGCTGCTGCTGCTGCTGCTAAGTCACGTCAGTTGTGTCCGACTCTGTGCGACCCCATAGACGGCAGCCCCCAGGCTCCCCTGTCCCTGGGATTCTCCAGGCAAGAACACTGGAGTGGGTTGCCATTGCCTTCTCCAGCGCGTGAAAGTGACGTCTCTTAGTTGTGTCCTACTCTTAGTGACCCCATGGTTCTTATAGGTAGAAAGGACTAAAAAATGACTCAAGAATCAAGCCTGCTTACTTTCTCAAGACACATATTTAAATATTTGCCTCTAATTTTTAATGTTTCAGGGTTAACCCCAAATATGATTGCAGATATGTATGTAATACCAAGTGTAATAGTTTTCTGAGGAAACCAGTAGCGTGGAATGTAATATTTGCTGGACCCTGATACTTGTTCCCCACTGTGTGTCATCTTGCTGCTGCTGCTAAGTCGCTTCAGTCGTGTCTGACTCTGTGCGACCCCATAGATAGCAGCCCAACAGGCTCCACAGTCCCTGGGATTCTCCAGGCAAGAACACTGGAGTGGGTTGCCATTTCCTTCTCCAATGCATGAAAGTGAAAGTGAAAGTGAAAGTGAGGTTGCTCAGTCGTGTCCGACTCTTGGCGACCCCATGGACTGCAGCCTTCCAGGCTCCTCCGTCCATGAGATTCTCCAGGCAAGAGTACTGGAGTGGGATGCCATTGCCTTCTCCCGTGTGTCATCTTAGAAACCATTAAAAAAAAAATGCTCCTGTTCACAGTGGATTGCTCATGTCTTGGTTTGTAGGCATATGTTACATTGGTCATTTCTAATTATTTTTAAGATCGGATCTCAGCATCATATGATGTATTGCCTTTGTGCATGCCTTTCTTCTATAGAAACAAGTCCAAAGCTTCGGTTCAGTTGCTCAGTTGTGTCCAACTCTTTGCGACCCCATCAACTGTAGCATGCCAGGCTTCCCTGTCCATCACCAGCTCCTGGAGTTTGCTCACACTCATGTCCATCAAGTTGGTGATGCCATCCAACCATCTCATTCTCTTGTAAAACTTGTAAGATAGCAAATGTTTTCTGTTACCTTTTGCTTTTAGGATTAGGACTAAGCTTCATACAGTTTTAGAGCAGAGTCCCAGGAAACCCCTCCACCCACCTCGCCACCCTGTTCTTGGCTCTATGCTCTCTACCCAAACCCACCTTCTTTTAGTTGTTCAGACGTGCCATACCCTCACCAACCAAAGGCTCTCTGTTTGTTCCCATGTTGTCTTGACCACATAGAGTACTTTCCTCTTCCCCATGTGGCTACCTCCTACTTATCCTTCAGATATGATGCCAGGGAGTCCTTCCCTGACTTCTTAATGAGACAAAATCCTCCACTGTAAGCTGTCATCAAAACAGTTACCCATCAGCCCTCGCTCTCGTAAGAAATGCAGATTTCTTCTGCTTGAGTGATAGTTTGATTGCTGTCTGCCTCTCCCTCTAGATTTAAAATTTCATGAGGGCAGGGGCTGCATCTGTTCCCAGAACTTCATAGAGTATCTGGCATATAGTGAACGCTTGTGCATGTGAGCATGCCAGGTTGCTTCAGTTGTGTACAAATCTGGGCGATCCTATGGACTGTAGCCTGCCACACACCTCTGTCCATGGGATTCTTCAGGCACGAATACTGGAGGGTGGTCCTGCCCTCTTCCATGGGATCTTCCCAACCCAGGGATCGAACCCACCTCTCTTAACGTTTCCTGCATTGGCAGGAGGGTGCTTTGCCACTAGCGCCACCTGGGAAGCCCCAGGGGGCACTTGCTTAGTAAAGATTTATTCAATGAATGACTGAATGGGAGAATAATTGAAGGTGGAAAGGCTTGAAGGAAAAAGAGAACATGAAAGAATAAGGGCGGAAGGAAGGAAAATAAGGTACCAGTGTGATGTGCTTGTTGATTAATTTCAAACCTTAACATTCATAGGCTGCAAATCCCTTCTTCAGTGTACTTGGAAAGAATAGATGGAAATAGAAAGTTGAAAAAAGTAACCATCAGGACTGTTTCCAGTTGTTCTGCTGTTAATTAAAGCAACTTATTTTTCTCCAACAAATCCTCAGTTGAGAAAGTTTGGTGATGATACCCATGTACACTGATTCATGTAATACCTGGGAAAGCAGTGTAGTTTTGCAGATTTATTTAGCTAATAGAAAATATCTTTGCAAATCTTTCAACCACACCACAGCAGGACTTTGGGGTCAGTAATCATATGCTATATTTCAGGCTTTTAATTTCCTCGAGATGATATTTCTTGTGATCCGAAAGCTTTTCTCCCTCCTGTGCATCAGGTCTTATTTTAACATACTGATTGAGCCTCTTTATCTTACACTTCCTGCTGGGAAAATAGATGCTAAAAGGTGTGTAATGTCACATTTACTTTAAAGCATCACAGAGTGAAATTGCAGGAACCACAGGCACAGAGTGTGGTGTGTATGTGTGTGGCTTTTCACCACACTTCAGACCTCCATTAGCAGCTCAACCCATACATTCAAGCCAATGAATACTGTATTTAGTTGGATTCCATTCTTTTTATTAGAAGTCGTTAGTGTTGGGTGGGTTTTTTTTTTCCCTTTAATTTGTACTGAGATATTTTTTACAAGAGTGATCTTTTTTAAAACAAAGTTTTAATCTGATCATCTCTATTTTGTTTTTATTTTCTTGGCAAATGTTTGAGAGTTTGAGCTCAGCAGTTAATAGAATGGTACTAAATTCTGCCTGGCCCCTTATTACTTTTGAGAGCTTATGTGTAATGGCTTAAACCTTATTTGTAATGGTTCTCAACCAGGAGTTACTTTCACCTTCCAAAGACCTTCTGGCAATGTCTGGAGGCAAAAGGTTTGTCAGACTAGATGGGGCGGATGTGGAGAGGAAGGAGCCCCCACTAGCATCTACGGGCTAGAGGCCAGGAGTACTGTTCAACATCCTATGACAGCCCACCACACCATAAGAGTTATTTGCCCCAGGATGGCAATAAGGTGGAGGTTGAGAAATTCCGACTTAAACCTCTGTTTCCTCCTCTGTAAAATTAGGACAGTGATATCACTTGCATCATGGCCATGTAATCAGGATGAAACAATGCATGTCACATCTTTATTGCAGTCAATGGCTCAAGTGTTTTAGCTCTGTTATGAAGATAACTGAGTTATTATCAAGTAGACTGTAAAGTTCGAATTTTTGCAGTATGATATTATAGAAAAACCCAACCCAACCCCCCCTTAATGTTTTGAACTTTGTGTTCCTCTCTAATCTCAGTTTTCAACTTCCTCCTGTTTTCTCAGAGATCCCTTACCATTCCCAACTCTCTGGTCTCTTTCATCTGGTAAACTTCTTGCTCTCTTCCCACAAGGAACTTAAATGTCTCAATACCTCCAGCCATTGGGCTGATCTGGACAAACCCAAGAACTCAGCTTATCCTTGGGTTACCCCATTTCAGAGCTTACTTCATGAGGCCTTGAATTGCCTGTTATTCCTCAGTGTTAGTATTGTGCAGTGTTACTGCACATGCGTTTCTGTTACTTTCTGCACAACTCCTGTTCCTAGATTTCACCCTGGAATCAATATCCACCCATATGTGTCAGTTTTTCTGGAAGTGGAGGCTGGAGATATGGATCTCTAGCCCCTAAGTTCATTCTTTTTTTTTTTTTTTTAGCATTTTTTTTCTTTAATTAATTTTTATTTTTTAGTTTGTTTTGCTTTACAATACTGTATTCGTTTTGCTACACATCGACATGAATCAGCCACGCGTGTACATGAACTCCCAATCCCGACCCCCACCACCCCCCTCCCGCTCCACACCCTCTCTCTGGATTATCCCCGTGCATCAGTCCCAAGCATCCTGCATCCTGCATCGAACCTGGACTGGCGATTCGTTTCACTTATGATATCATACATGTTACACTGCCACTCTGCCAACCCATCCCACCCTCTCCCTCTTCCACAGAGTCCAAAAGGGCGTTCTATACATCTGTGTCTCTTTTGCTGTCTTGCGTACAGGTTTATCATTACCATCATTCTAAATTCCATATATATGTGTAGTAAAGCATAAAAGCCACAATAATATTGGGCTGGCCAAAAAGTTTGTTAAGGTTTTTCCACTATGGGAAGATGTTCAGTTTCCATAAGATGTTATGAAAAATAAATAAATAACTTTTTGGACAACCCAATAGATGCTGAGTTATAGAAGAGGTGGTAGGTCCCTGGTATCTCCAGTGTGTTGCATGGTGTCTGGCACATAGTAGGCACTCAGTAAATAATGGCATTATTTGAAAGAACAAATGAGTAATAAAAGCTTTCATTCTACATTAAATTTGTATTCCCTTCTTCTTTGGCTTTTACCTACTTTCACATCTAATTGTTGTTGAGGTCCTCAGGTGTTTACATAATGAAAATCCCTTTATTAGTGTTTTCCTTTAATATCTGGTTCATAAACAGATTCTTAAAGTAGTCAAGCAAAGAAAATAAAGGAAAAATAAGCCGTATATAGAGCTTCCCTGGTGACTTGGTGGTAAAGAATCTGTCTGCCATTGTAGGAGACACAGGTTTGCTCCCTGGGTTGGGAAAATCCTTTAGAGAAGGAAATGGCAACCCACTCCAGTATTCTTGCCTGGGAAATCCCATGGATGGAGGAGCCTGGTGGGCTAGAGTCCATGGGGTCGCATGAATCAGACACAGTTCAGTTCAGTCGCTCAGTCATGTCTGACTCTTTGTGACCCCATGAAACGCAGCTCGCCAGGCCTCCTTGTCCATCATCAACTTCCAGAGTCTACCCAAACCCATGTCCATTGAGTCAGTGATTCCATCCAACCATCTCATCCTCTTTCATCCCCTTCTCCTCCTGCCCTCAACCTTTCCCAGCATCAAGGTCTTTTCAAATGAGTCAGCTTTTCGCATCAGGTGGCCAAATTATTGGAGTTTCAGCTTCAACATCAGTCCTTCCAATGAATATCCAGGACTGATCTCCTTTAGAATGGACTTGTTGGATCTCCTTGCAGTCCAAGGGACTCTTCAAAAGTCTTCTCCAACACCACAGTTCAAAAGCATCAAAAAGAATCAGACACAACTTAGCGACAAAACAACAGCAAGCTGGGTATAAGATCACTAGCTTAACTCCCAAAAAGTAAACCAGAGCGGTGAGCTCATGTTCCCTTATGAAGGAGGTGCTTCTCTGAGGCCACTATTTGTTGAGTGAGAATGGGGAAAACAAAAGGAGGAGATCTCAGTGTTGCCAGATTTTCCCTCTCTTCAAGATTAGTCAGGATATGTTTTTATATGGTATCTCCATGTTAAATGAATTCTGGCTGCTAATACCAAACTTAAAACTGAAAGATTAGCAAAATGCTGTTGGATCTTGTACAGGCCAAACAAAATAAGACCAGCAGTCTTGTTCAGTATGATGGTTCCTGCTTTCAAACTCTGCTAACCAAAGACACCTTCCTTATACACTTAATATAGAAGAACAAGTAGTATTTTCTACACTCTAAATGCTAATACCAATGAGACTGTTTTTTTTTTTTTTTTCCTGGTGAAGGCTGCTACTCATCAACACACTGACTGCAAAATCAGAAATAAGTCAAAAGCAGTGCAGGTTCCTTCCATATGAACTAAAGTTTAATCACAGTAGTGCGTGTAATGATGACTCCACAGGTGTTCTTGTCCCTGGAAATCTTTGCTGAGTCCCTGTAAAATGTAATTCACAGTCTGTGGTGAGGAACAAGGTATAAATCAGTTGGTCAATCTCTCTGCATCATAAATCATGAGTGTGACGGTTTGATAATTTAGACCAGCAGTCAGCCCCGGGACTAAATTAAAGAAATCACCCTCAGCTTGAGTCTGCACCTAGATTAAACAGTTGTGACTTTCCAATAAATATGACCAAGAGTTCTGGTAAGATTCAGATGAGTCTCACTTTACTGAGGGGAAGAGGAGGTGAAAAGGGGGAATTGAATCTTCAGGGCAGAATTGAACAGCAGAGGGGGTTAAATTATGTGATTGAAAACCACAAGAGGAAGTGCCGCCTGCAGTGAGCAGCAAAGTGCATACTCATTCTTTAATAGGATTGGCTTTAAACAGCATAAAAATATATATCTCTTGGAGTGAATAATTGAGATCCCCAAATTAGGGTAATTATTTTGAGTTAATCACTGTATCCATCAGCTATAGTCCTATGAGTGAGTGCAAAGTCGTGTCATTCTGTCCGACTCTTTGCGACCCCGTGGACTATAGCCCACCAGGCTGCTCCGTCCATGAGATTCTCCAGGCAAGAATACTGAAGTGGGTTGCCATTTCCTTCTCCAGGGGATCTTCCTGACCGAGGGATTGAACTGAGGTCTCCCGCATTGCAGGCAGACGCTTTAACCTCTGAGCCACCAGGGAACAGTCCCTTAAACATCAGAGACATAAAACTATAATCACTTATTCTCACAAGTCCACGTGCCCAATGCACACTGAGGCCAAACAAATTAAGACATTGGAATTTGGAGCAGAGAAAGGTTTATTGCAGGACCATGCAAGGAGATGGGTGTCTCATGCCCCCAAACTCCTGAAGTCTTCAAAGGGTTTCAGCAAGACATTTTTAAAGGCAAGGTGAGGGAGGGGCTTGGCTAGTTTTTGCAAACTTCTTGGTGTCGGAATCCTTTGTTCTTGCAGCTGCCCACGTATGTCAGGTCATGGTGTTCCTGTAAACCTCCAACAAGACAAATATAATTGTCTGTTCGACAACTTTTATTTCTGTATGAATGGACTCTTAAAGGTCAGAGCCCTGAGAATGGGCTCTCCTGTATATTTCATGCTATAGGCAACATTCTTTTACAGTGGAAAACCACATGGTCAAACCTAAGTTCAGAGTGCAAGGAAGTATACTCTCCCTTTAGTGGGAAGAGCTGCAGAGTTACAAGGCAGAGAGACTGGGTGAAATTTGGGGGCAATAGTTGAATCTACCACAAGCTATGTTTCCAAGTCTCTTCCTGAGCTTATAAGGGTACTATGGATATGGAATTAGACTTGGATCACATAATGAAAAAGAGTTATTATCCAGGGCTACACTGATGTAAAGATTTACAGACACAGACTTTCTCCTCAACATAACTGAAAGATTTTAACCTGTCTCAGTGCTGTTTTAAGTCTAAGTGATTGGTGAGCATTTATGTTAATGTTCAATCACTCAAGCTTCAAGAAGAGTTTGTATGCTAGTTATGAGCCTTCTTCTGAAGGAATCTTTATTTTAGTTTTCACTGGGAGCCTCAGAATTAAATGTATGAGTGGCTGCATTTTAGTTGGTATCTTGGTCATGATGGGGAACATTCCCACCCTCAACAAATTACTTGATAATAAGGGGACATAACTTGCCTTTTATAGTTTAAACACCTCCCAAACAAAATTGCTATATAGTCTCCAATAATTCACAGGGTTGTCTGTGCAAGTTTGAATAAACATCCTTGGGAATTTGCAAGGGGACTGAGGGAAGTAGGACTGCAATCTTAGAGCCACAGTGGAAACTGCAGCCAATCAGTTGGGTTGCATCCCATTTGCAGGGGATGATCAAGGAAGAGTAAGACTATGGCAGTGTTTCTCCAACTCTAATTATAGCAGAAGGTAGACTTTAGTATCTAGAGAGGAAAAAAAAAGGAGCTGTGGATCAGAAATAGCCTATACTTCCATCGTAAAATGCCTTATTCCCTTGTCCTGATTTCAAGATACTAAGAAATCCTTTGGTTTTTAACTTGGACTTTTAAGGAGCTAAAATTCTAGTAAGAAGACTGCAGATATGCTTATTATGACAAGAGATTTCTGTGATTATGAATAAACATTTTTTTTCATTCTTGTTTATACATTTGAAACTTATTCTCTAAACATCCTCACTGCTGGGTATCCTGGTGAAATAGAGGTCCACAATCAGAGCAAAGCCTGTGATGACCCCCTTGAAGTCATGCCACCTGGCAAATCTCTCCCTTGCCCTCCTAGGTCTTATAGATGGGGAAACAGTGTCAGATTTTATTTGGGGGGGGGGGTCTCCAAAATCACTGCAGATGGTAACTGCAGCCATGAAATTAAAAGACGCTTACTCCTTGGAAGAAAAGTTATGACCAACCTAGACAGCATATTAAAAAGCAGAGATATTACTTTGCCAACAAAGGTTCATCTAGTCAAGGCTATGGTTTTTCCAGTGGTCATGTATGGATGTGGGAGTCGGACTATAAAGAAAGCTGAGTGCTGAAGAATTGATGCTTTTGAACTGTGTGTTGGAGGAGACTCTTGAGAGTCCCTTGGATTGCAAGGAGATCCAACAAGTCCATTCTGAAGGAGATCACCCCTGGGATTTCTTAGGAGGGAATGATGCTTAAGCTGAAACTCCAGTACTCTGGCACTTCATGCAAAGAGTTGACTCATTGGAAAAGACTCTGATGCTGGGAGGGATTGGGGGCAGGAGGAGAAGGGGACAACTGAGGATGAGATGGCTGGATGGCATCAATAACTCAATGGAGGTCAGTCTGGGTGAACTCCAGAAGTTGGTGATGGTCAGGAGGTTCTGGCATGCTGTGATTCATGGGGTCGCAAAGAGTCAGACATGACTGAGCAACTGAACTGAACTGAACTGATTTCTCTTCGAGATGCACTTGATATTTCATGCTGTCAAGGTAATGTACTGTGTACTGTGTGCATGCTCAGTTGTGTCCGACTCTTTGCAACCCCATGGACCACCTCCTCTGTCCACAGGATTTCCCAGGCAAGAATACTAGAGTGGGTTTCCATATCCTACTCCAGGGTATCTCCCTAAGCCAGCCAGCCAGCCAACCTATGTGTACTGTAAATAATCAGTTCAGTTCAGTTCAGTCTCTCAGTCGTGTCCAACTCTTTGCAACCCCATGGACCACAGCATGCCAGGCCTGCTTGCCCATCACCAACTCTAGGAGCTTACCCAAACTCATGTCCAGTGAGTCGGTGATGCCATCCAACCATCTTATCCTCTACTGTCCCCTTCTCCTCCTGTCCTCCATCTTTCCCAGCATCAGAGTCTTTTCAAATGAGTCAGTTCTTCACATTAGGTGTCCAAAGTATTGGAGTTTCAGCTTCAACATCAGTCCTTTCAATGAACACCCAGGACTGATCACCTTTAGGATGGACTTGTTGGATCTCCTTGCAATCCAAGGGACTCTCAAGAGTCTCCTCCAACACCACAGTTCAAAAGCATCAATTCTTCAGCACTCAGCTTTCTTTATAGTCCGACTCCCACATCCATACATGACCACTGGAAAAACCACAGCCTTGACTAGATAAACCTTTGTTGGCAAAGCAATATCTCTGCTTTTTAATATGCTGTCTAGGTTGGTCATAACTTTTCTTCCAAGGAGTAAGTGTCTTTTAATTTCATGGCTGCAGTCACCATCTGCAGTGATTTTGGAGCCCAAAACAGCCACTGTTTCCACTGTTTCCCTATCTATTTGCCATGAAGTGATGGGACCAGATGCCATGATCTTCATTTTCTGAATGTTGAGCTTTAAGCCAACTTTTTCACTCTCCTCTTTCACTTTCATCAAGAGGCTTTTTAGCTCCTCTTCACTTTCTGCCATAAGGGTGGTGTCATCTGCATATCCGAGGTTATTGATATTTCTCCCAGCAATCTTGATTCCAGCTTGTGCTTCATCCAGCCCGTTGTTTCTCATGATGTACTATGAACGTAAATTAAATAAGCAGGGGGACAATATACAGCCTTGACGTACTCCTTTCCCTATTTGGAACCAGTCTGTTGTTCCATGTCCTGTTCTAACTATTGCTTCCTGACCTGCATACAGATTTCTCAAGAGGCAGGTCAGGTGGTCTGGTATTCCCATCTCTTTCAGAATTTTTCACAGTTTACTGTGATCCACACAGTCAAAGGCTTTGGCATAGTCAATAAAGCAGAAATAGATGTTTTTCTCGAACTCTCTTGCTTTTTCCATGATCCAGCGGATGTTGGCAATTTGATCTCTGGCTCCTCTGCCTTTTCTAAAACCAACTTGAACATCAGGAAGTTCATGGTTCACGTATTGCTTAAGTCTGGCTTGGAGAATTTTGAGTATTACTTTGCTAGCATGTGAGATGAGTGCAATAATGAAAGAATAATAGTTAAAAGAGTATGAATGTAAATGGAAAGATAAATGAATAACCTTGTAATTAACAAGACAGTTACATTACATTTAAAATGAGGTTTTATTTCTTGTCATGTGATATCTTAAGACCTTCATAAAACTTTTGCATATCCTGTTGCATTACTGGACTAGAAATTTGAGGACACATAGGGCAACTTAAATCCCAGAAAGGCAAATAAGTGAAATTGAACATTAGACACCTCTTACTGAAAAAAAAAAAAAAAAATCTAACCCTCTGGCAACTTCAGAGAGGAGAAAATGGCTAAATAAATCATCAGTTAATTAGCCCAATTCTACTCAATATTCTATAACATCCTAAATGGGGAAAGAATTTGAAAAAAATAGGTATAGGTATAACTGGTTGCTGTGCCCCTGAGACTGCCGCTGCAGCTAAGTTGCTTTAGTCGTGTCCGACCGTGTGTGACCCCACAGACAGCCGCCCACCCCGCTCCTCCATCCACAGGATTCTCTAGGAAAGAATACTGGAGTGGATTGCCATTTCCTTCTCCACACCTGAAACTAACACATTATAAATCAAATGTAGTCCAATATAGAATACAAATTGTAAAAATAAAAATAGCTAACCCCTTCCATCTCTTATTCAGAGCGGTTCAACCCCCTCCCTTACCTGCTTTAACTTTCCACAACCTGCCCCAGTGACTTTACTTTTCACATGTAATTGTTCATTAGGATATTTCTCTAAACATAGACTCATTTCCTCTCTGTGAAGGCGTTCTGTTGCCAGATGTTAAGCAAATTACTTGACCCTGTTAAAGATTATGCATTCTTTGTCAAGCTCTGTGTATTACTGATTTCAGTTTATTCTGAACAATGAATTTTTAATGTTGGGTTTCATCACTATGTATCAAAAATAAGTCTGTTGTTTTCCAAATCAGTCTATGTGGTTATTCAGTCAGTACATAAATTTCAATTAAATTTAACAGATATTTGCTGTGTATTCCCTGTGTGCAAGGCACTGGGGACTAAGTACTGGTGATATGTCTATAAACCAGACTTAGCCCTTGGCCTCAAGAAGGTCACAGTTGACTGGAAGACAAGTACTTGTGAGACAGAGCAACAAGGGCCTGACAGAAAAACCCTTTGTATTGTTAAAGAGACCCACTCACCCTTACCTTTGTATCATTTCTCATGGAGGAAGGAAGGCACATTTTCCCCAGGTTTATTTATTATGAAAATTGTTAAACATTAGGAAAATTTGAAAGAATAGTGTAATGAATATATATGCCATCCATCTAGAGTTAACAATTGAAATTTTCATCTTTTCCTTCTTTCTCTCTCCATTCATCCATCCACCTACTCACCCATCTACCCACCTGGTGTTCCATGTGTATCTCTTTCTTTACCTATCATTTATCTATTAGGTGAAAGCAAGTTACAGAAATCATGACAATTCACCTCAAACATTTCAGCATACATCTCCAAAGAATAATAATGTTGTACTAAAAGCCATAATGCCACTGTAACACCCTCTAAAATGATTTTCTAAAATTCTGTATCACCTAATACCTGAATTTCCTCAATTGAGCTTCAAACTTTCATGGCTGATTTTATTCTTGGAATCCTCATCCAGTAAAGATTTTAGCACTGCATTTTTTATGTCCTTTTAATTTCTTTGAATATAGCATAGTGCCCTCCTGATTTTGTAAAGTCCAATCATATTCTGTATTTTTGTGATGATTTTCTTAAAGAGATGTAAGTGTGCTCCTTTATATCCTCTGTGTGCATGCCAAGTTGCTTCAGTCATGTCCGACTCTTTGAGACTCTGTAGACAGTAGCCCGCAGGTTCCTCTGTCCATGGAATTCTCCAGGCAAGAATACTGGAGTGGGTTGCCATGCCCTCCTGCAGGGGATCTTCCTGACCCAGGGATCGGACCTGTACCCCCTGTGACTCCCGCATTGCAGGTAGATTCTCTACCCCTGAACCACTGGGGAATCCCCCTTTATATCCTCTGTTTCTTATAAATTGGAAGTTACATCTTAGCTTAATTAGATTCACATTGAGTATTTTTGATAGAAAACTCCATGGGTGATTCTTTATATTTCACTCACATGAGAAGGTTCCTAATGTTATTAGTGGTTCTGTGTTCTATTGCCTGGCTGTGATGGTGACCACCAGATTCTGTTATAAAGACAAGTTGTTCAGTCTTTGCAGTTAATGAGTAGACATTTTGCATTGCTTATTTACCCAAACCTAAAGCTCATATCATCTGTTCCTGAGCCTTGTCTGAATTACAACACAGGGTTAAAAAAAAACTGAGACTCTAATTGTATCATTCTTTTGGCATAGATTAGCTAGCATTCTTCTGTAAAGAACTCACTTTAGCTGCTTTTTTGAAAGAAGGTGATTTGAGTAGAGCATGACCTAGAAATGGCAAATATTTAGCTTTACATAAACTAAAAGCTTAAGAACTTAAAACAAATTTAGAGAAACTATAGCAATTTAGAGCTGGAAGGGACCTAAAATAGTATATATCCCAACAATTCTTTTCACAGATGAGAAAAGGGAGGTCCAACTGTGTTGTTTATTTTGATCTCATAACTAATGAGTTTGCTGTAACTGAAACCCTGGAATAAAGGGAAGCACACCGTATGTGGGTGGAAATGAGGTCAACACACCCATGTACAATTACTGCTCATTTGTTGCCAGTATGATCCACAGAATTATAATTTTGTAGGATAATAGGAGGTTGCTTATTTCAGCATTGGTAAATATTATTGTACATATGCAGTAGGCAGTGAGTTTTTGTATTTACCTATATTATGCTATTGCCACGTTATGTTGCTAACACTAAGGAATTTTCAACGAACTTCAAAAACTGACTTACATACCTGCANATCCACAGAATTATAATTTTGTAGGATAATAGGAGGTTGCTTATTTCAGCATTGGTAAATATTACTGTACATATGCAGTAGGCAGTGAGTTTTTGTATTTACCTATATTATGCTATTGCCACGTTATGTTGCTAACACTAAGGAATTTTCAGCGAACTTCGAAAACTGATTTACATACCTGCAGCCTTTCCTAGTCTTGGCAGGATCAGTAACATCAATACAACAACCGTATCACCACCTCTTCCTGATATTTCAAGAGTAAATAGTTTATTAAGCCAAGGATAATTTTGATATCCTCCTGTGATGAATTTAAGTCCAGTAGTTTGAGTTTTGGAGAAGGAAATGGCAACCCACTCCAGTCGTATTGCCTGGAGAATTCCATGGACAGAGTCGTCTGGCAGGCTACAGCCCTTGGGGTCGCAAAGAGTCAGGCACAACTAAGCGACTAACGCACACACACACAATTTGAGTTTACGTCTATTGGATGCATAGCACGATGTGAAATAGTTAACACTGGAAATGAGTTGAATGAGGAAAGATAAACAAAATATTGATGGAGAAGTGTGGAGAAGAGAAAATGAAATGACTCTGACTCAGGTGAATAATATCTGACCCCTATTCCTGGAGAGCACCTAGAGCTGGTCATTAGGGAATAGGAAGGGCGGATGTCAGTAGAGAACTTGTCTAGCTTCAGCAGTCTTAAGACTGCAGGAAAATTAGATTCTACTTGCCGAAGCTTAAATCATCCTACATGCTCCATCAATGTCGCTCAAACTAGAAAGACCTAAGAAAATAATCCAGAGGTAGAATTTGAAGAGGTGCGTAAATGGCAAGAGGAATGAAGGCTGGAGACAGAGTTGCCAGCAACTGGCTTTAAGTCTTTCTTTTAAAACATGTACTGAGTGCTTACTGTGTAACAGGCGTTGTGCTTTGTATTTATTCTATGCATCATCTGATTGAATCTCACAAGAGCCAGTATTTTTACTATCCCTATTTTAGAGATAAGAAACTGAGGCAAATTACTTATGGCCACCCAGTTAATAACTGTTGGGGTTTCCCTGACCCCGTGTTTCTGATCAGTAGAGATTAGTACCTTTTTCTGGGTGGTAAATGTTTCCTTTCAGCGAAAGCAGGGACACGTGTGTAGATTGAAAGGTTAAAGAGGAGGATTCCAAAAATAACAGGTAAATAGTGTGGCATGGCTCCTTTTCCCTCCTAGAATTTTGGAATGCCTTTGGACTTTCAGCTGCTAAAGCAAATAAAATTCTGGCTGGCATGAACAGTTTCCTGAAATGTTAGACTGTTGAGGTCCCAGATACCAATGGGGGAGCAATATGGTTGCTGCTGCTGCTGCTAAGTCGCTTCAGTCGTGTCTGACTCTGTGCGACTCCATAGACGGCAGCCCACCAGGCTCCCCCATCCCTGGGATTCTCCAGGTAAGAACACTGGAGTGGGTTGCCATTTCCTTCTCCAATAGCAATATGGTTATTCCTCACTAATTAAAAGAACAGAAAGGAAGTAGTTGAATGGCTCTGAACATTGCTAATCCAGAGTGTCATTGAACATCATAGAGCGCTCGAGAACAGCTAGACCAAGGATGTTTCATAGAGGGCTCAAGAACAGGTAGACCAAGGATGCTTCATAGAGGGCTCAAGAACAGGTAGACCAAGGATGCTTCATAGAGGGCATGAGAACAGCTAGACCAAGGATGCTTCTGAGTGAGCACGGCTTCTCAGGGTCTGTTTGCAACTTCTCCCAGTACTATGCGCTGGATAGAGATTAGCAGTGTGTCCTGGGTAAGGTATCTTAGAGTGCTTAGAGACTCCTAAAACCAACAACACCACGTTTTTCTCCTTATGTTTTCCCAAAGGAAACCATGGCAGTACCTGTGTTTCTGTCTGAGGCAGAAACTCTGCCATGAACCAGCTCCATGGTCCAGCTCTGGTGGCCAGTTACCTTCCTCATGCAACCTCCCTCTGTCTTGGGGGCTATGCCTAGGCAGACCTGAGCAAGGCTGTCTTTTTATCTATAAAATGAGATAATTAAGCTAAATCAGTGATTTTAAAAATTTTAGAGATGCACTTAAACAGGAAATGTGATTACCAACAAAGCATTCAGATGAAACAGAAGCATGTAAATGAAAGTAAATATCCAATTCATCTCTGATTTGTCCTCCAGGATCCCACCTCAGAGACAGCTAATATGTTTCTTGCATATATTTCTAGAATTGTCTTTGTTTATATAAACATATTCAAAGCTTTCTGTACCTTGATTTGTTCACTTGGCGATAGGTTGTGGAGATCATTGCTTTTCAGTACGTGCAGAACTATCTTATTATTGCTAATGGAATCCATCAAATATCTGTCCCTACCTGTAACTTGAAAACAGCTGAAATATTTCAATGTAAAAATCTTAAATCAAACTATAGAAGTAAAATATATCAAACACCCAATCCTGTAGTTGATGGGAGTGAATCCCTGTCTCCTTGTTTCTCCTTCATCGGATGGGAGGTCTCTAATGAGTGTCCATGGAGCCCTTCAAGATACAGTGGGACAAGATTTGAAAATATAAACTAGCTTATACCAAGAACATTTTCTAGTTCTAGAATCCTGTATCTGTGAAAAATTGTCACTTGTCTATCACTTAGATTCTAGAGGGTCTTCATCAACTGTATTAGAGAGATATTTGTTTAAACAAAGCACCCAGTGGACTAGGTCCCCTTCTTCACGGCGGAATGCCTAGGACTACAATTTGTGAGCATGGTTAACAAGAAAGCTTGAGCCTGTGAACTGCTTGTCTGAAAATTATATTCTGAAAATTTGCAGCCATTGCCAGAGTCTTGGCTTGTAGTTTTACATTGAATTATTGGACTGAATTATTTCATTTTTTTTCCCTATTGTGCCTTGTCAACGAAAAGTGTTGTCTCAGGGAGGTAATACAACAATATTTTATAAATAAATCATTCCTTCAGAGCTGGAAAGACCTGTTGGTAATCTGAATGTCTTACCCACTGTAGCAAACAGTCACCCAGGATACTGGGAGAGATCCAGGCCTCACTAAGCTGCTTAAATCAAAAGGAAATATTGAAGCCGAGGCTGACGATATGAAGCAGAGTCTCCTTTGGGTCTGGCATACATTTAGATTCTGTGCTTATGAATTATCTGTACACTAGTGAAAGAATAGGTATTTTAAAGTCTGTTAATGTTTATAATTACAGTTTGACTACTCTTAAATAATGATTAATAACTGAACGTTCTAGTTCAGTTTCAAACTTTGTTCTATTTCACACATCACGAATTCATTCATTCATTCATTTTAAATGAAGTGGCATATTGTAGACATCTGTTTTTGTCATCCAGAATTCATTCTTTTTTCTACTGACATTACTCTGACTTTCTTCTGGGGAACCACGTCCTCTCTCTCACTCTTATACTCCATGCTTTTCAGATGAGTTGGGCTTGGGTGTGGACATGTGACTGGGGTCTGTTCGATGAGTACTGTGTATTTTCCCTACCCTTGTGATTGGTCAGATGACTTATTCCCCAGTCAAAGCCAGTGACGTTCAGTATAACTTTCACTGAGGTCCTTTACTATTGTACATGACTTGGAAGAAAAGAGATCTGGAGATCTCATGCAGCGTCTTTCTGCCACATGAAACTCTAGAATGAGCCTGATATGTAAGAAATGAGTACTTAAAAATTAGAAGAGTTCAGATTCTGTTGACAGCTGACTCAAACCCCTAACACCAGCCCATTTCAAGTATAGGAGACCCAGAGATCAAACCTGGGTCTCCTGCATTGCAGGCAGATTCTTTACTATCTGAGCCATCAAGTGTAGGAGTCAATAAGAAAATATTTTATCTTCTTAAGACAACTCAACATGTCTGGCACTTCACATGAAAATGCTGACATTTCATTTCCTTCATTCTGAATTAATTGTATTAGACATCCATCAGAGAGGGGAAATTAAGCCACCTCCTGCTGGAGGGATGGAATTTCACTATTGAGACTATCAAATCCAAAAACAGGTGACTAGTTCAAGTGTCACAGTTCAGTTCAGTTCATTTCAGTCATTCAGTCGTGTCCAACTCTTTGTGACCCCATGGCCTGCAGCACGCCAGGCCTCCCTGTCCATCACCAACTCTGGGAGTTTACTCAAGCTCATGTCCATTGAGTCAGTGATGCCATCCAACCATCTCATCCTCTGTCATCCCCTTCTCCTGCCTTCAATCTTTCCTGGCATCAGGGCCTTTTCAAATGAGTCAGTTCTTCACATCAGGTGGCCAACATATAGGAGTTTCAGCTTCAACATCATTCCCTCCAATGAATATTCAGGACTGATTTCCTTTAGGATGTACTGATTCTATCTCCTTGCAGTCCAAGGGACTCTGAAGAGTCCTTTCGAACACCACAGTTCAAAAGCATCAAGTGTCACAGATCCTACTAAATCTCAGTCTCCAGAATAGGAAACCCAAGAATCTCTACTTACAAAAAAAGAGGGGAATGCTTATTATGATATAGCCTACACAACAGCTCTTCCTGGTCCATAGGCCAGAATTTATCTGAAGATCACAGGTGACAGGAAAGGGAAATAGTGTTCATTTTGCACCTTCAGTGGCCTATTTTTCAAAGTACCTTAGCATATCTTTGCGACCCCATGGACTGTAGCCCACCAGGCTCCTCAGTCCATGGAATTTTCCAGGCAAGAGTACTGGAGTGGGTTGCCATTTCCTTCGCCAGAGGATCTTCCCAACCCAGGGATCGAACCTGGGTCTCCCGCACTGCAGGCAGACGCTTTAACCTCTGAGCCACCAGGGAAGCCCATATTTAAGGGAAGATTTTGCATACCTGTCCTCAGTGTTCTAGGCAGGTACTGAGTTATTGGGTGGTCAGTGAGAAAAAAATGGCCCTGTTCTCAAGAGCTGATAATCTAGCTGCACTGTCCAATACATCAGCCATGTATTGTAGCTATTGAGCATGTGAGTATGGCTAGTGAAAAGCTGACTTTAAATTGGAATTCATTGGTGTGGCCACATGTGACTTCTGTCTACTATATTGAAATGTGAAGGACTCTAGACCATTTCTTCTTAAACTCTAATGTGCATAGGAATCACCTATTAAAATACAGATTTCATCTCAGTAGGGTCTTGTGTGGAGGTGGAAGTTCTGCACTTTTAAGTTCCCAGATGATGCTAATGTGGCCGGTCCATAGACCACACTTTGAGTAGGAAAGGTGATCATCAAAGAAAATGATGATTACTTAATTATAGTAAATATGAATTATGATAAGACCACCAAGGAGAACTGGGTGCTAAAGAGAATGGAAGGGACAGGACTCAGAACTGAATTGGAAGTGAGTCATAAAAGACCTCAATGGGGAGGAGATCCTGGAGCTTAAACCTGCAGGAGGCATATGAGCTGGTCAAGAGAAAGGAGTTGGGGGAGGCAGTTGTAGAAAGGGCATCACTGATGCCCATATTATTGTTGACTAAGCTATCTCACTGAATATGCGAGCAAATTTGGAAAACTCAGCAGTGGCCACAGTACTGAAAAAAGTCAGTTTTCACTCCAATCCCAAAGAAAGGCAATGCCAAAGAATGCTCAAACTACCACACAATTGCACTCATCTCACATGCTAGCAAAGTGATGCTCAAAATTCTCCAAGTCAGGCTTCGACAGTACGTGAACCATGAACTTCCAGATGTTCACGCTGGATTTAGAAAAGGCAGAGGAACCAGAGATCAAATTGCCAACATCCGTCGGGTAATCAAAAAAGCGAGAGAGTTCCAGAAAAACATCTGCTTTATTGACTGTGCCAAAGCCTTTGACTGTGTGGATCACAATAAAATGTAGAAAAGAGATGGGAATATCAGACCACCTGACCTGCCTTCTGACAAATCTNCAATAACCTCAGATATCCAGATGACACCATTTTTATGGCAGAAAGTGAAGAGGAACTCTAGAGCCTCTTGATGAAAGTGAAAGTGAAGAAATTGGCTTAAAGAGTGAAAAAGTTGGCTTAAAGTTCTACATTCGAAAACGAAAATTGTGGCATCTGGTCCCATCTCTCATGGCAAATAGATGGGCAAACAGTGGAAACAGTGTCAGAGTTTATTTTGGGGGGCACCAAAATCACTGCAGATGGTGACTGCAGCCATGAATTTAAAAGACGCTTACTCCTTGAAAGAAAAGTTATGACCAACCTAGATAGCATATTGAAAAGCAGATACATTACTTTGCCAACAAAGGTCCGTCTCTTCAAGGCTATGGATTTTCCAGTGGTCATGTATGGATGTGAGAGTTTGAAGAAAGCTGAGCACCAAAGAATTGAAGCTTTTGAACTGTGGTAAATGTGAAGAAGGTGAATGAATCAAAATCTATTTCTTAAAATACATAAAGGAAAGGAGCAGACAGCTTTTGGTGAGACAAACCAGTATTAATCAGTTGGACACATGTGTTTATGAATGGTAAGTGTTTGGAGAAAGAAATATGTAATGCTCTTAAATAAAAGCAGTTGTAATAAAAGATGAAATTGGTGATGGTTGATTGTTATCACAAAAATAATGATAATGACAGTGGTGGTGATGAAAAATAAGAAATTTAAATAATATCTTTGATTTTAGGTTAGTAAGTTTTTCTATATTAGTATACAGAAGTTCCAAAAATGCTGTAGTCCTTTAAAAAAAATTGTAAACTCTACTAAGCATAAGAAATTAATTCATATTAGGAGATCTTGGAGACTAAGACTTTTATGTTAAGACTGTTCTAAAGAGCTTTAATGCTCATAGAGAGATAGATATAGAAGATTATATTTAATCTAAAAATCAGAAAGTAAAGTATTTTGACAGCCTTTTAAATGTATTAAAACCTGAGGAAAGCACTCTTTCTACTTATGCATACCTTTTATTAGCATACTTTTATACATAATATATATATTATTTTGTACAAATATATATCAGTGCTGTCTTCCCCATTTGAATAAAGCAATAATTCTACAAACTGTCAAGGCCATCAACTAAATATAAACAAAGGAAAATGTACTTTGGACTTGTTAATAGTGTGTCAGAACATACTGCTTTAATGTCATTGTGCTATGAGGAAAGGGATATAAAAGAATCAACTGAGTTTCTTGCTAACTTATAGTAGATACAGGCTTGTAATGACTTGGGTAATAAAAATGAAAATCAAGAAATTTTAAAATGCATGTAAAGTCTCTTAAAACACATTTTATTTCTTTTTTCATCACATGACTGCAATCCATTTCCTAAAAGAATTTGCATGCTAGTATGCTTCTCATATATATTTAAGGACAAAAATAAGTCTTCACTAGGTCAACGCCACATAACAAACACAAACTTGCCTACATCTTTCATCGTAAAACAAAACAGTTTTTTTTTTAGAACAACAAACTTTCATTGTTACTTTTTATTAAGGTTATCCACGTTTAATTGAAAGTTATTTTTAATTTTAGATTTTTTTTAAAGTAAGAGTTTGTTTCCAGTTGCATCACTTGGAATAGGAATCTTAAAGCATCATTTTCATAGTAAGATGATGGTTACTCTGGACTAGCAGCATCTTTTACTCTTCTTGACTTTCAAAACAATTTGGATTCACAATTCTTGCAATGTCTTCAATGAAATCACCTTTTATTTTTTTGAAGTAGACAAGAAAACATCTGAAGTGATCTCAATATGCTCTCATTTCTTAGAAGACATTTTTTTACATTATGACATTTTTCTGGGGCTAGAAATTCAATAAGGCAAAAATCTAAATTGTTTTGCCATGTGTGTGTGTGTGTGTGTGTGTGTGTATCTGTACAGACATGAGTCAGTATGAAGCAGGGAAAAATAAGAGTTAATGGAAGAGAATGTGTAATAATGCATCCTGGGTATGATTCTTAACTCTATCACTACTAGCTGTGTGATCTTAGGCAAGTTACTTATTTCTTCTGTCTCATTTTTTTCATCAAATTCTTAAAGTTATTATGAGCATTAGTAAATTAGTTCATATTAGATATGTTACTATTTGAAACAGTACCTGGCACATAATAAGCTCTCAGTAAGTCTTCACTGTTATTTTAATATAGAAATTTTTATTATACATTGTTAGTGACAGATCATTTCTACTTTTACTGGTTAGCTGAATTTTAATACTGAATAATTATTAGTTCCTTTTCACTTTTCTGCTATTCTCCTTGGCTTAACAGCAATATCAATTGAAAGTTAATGGATGTGAAATCTATTTTATAATGGCTTGTCTCTCTGATACTACTGCTTTACAACAATGCCTCAACAATCGATCAGATTTATAAAAATTAATTATTATTTCTGTGCTAGATTTTAAAACATAAGTATTTTCAATTTGTTTACATAGACAATATGGGATAATATAAAATAAGCAATTTGTTTATGGACTTCTGTTCAGTGGGAGTCAGTCCAGTTCAGTTCAGTCACTCAGTCGTGTCTGAATCTTTGTGACCCCGTGGACTGCAGCACACCAGGCCTTCCTGTCCATCACCAACTTCCAGAGCTTGCTCAAACTCATGTCCATTGAGTTGATGATGCCATCCAACCATCTCATCCTCTGTCGTCCCCTTCTCCTCCTGCCTTCAATCTTTCCTAGCATCAGGATCTTTTCAAATGAGTCATTTCTTCACATCAGATGGCCAAAGTATTGGAGCTTCAGCATCAGTCTTTCCAGTGATTATTCAGGACTGATTTCCTTTAGGATGGACAGGTTAGATCCCCTTGCTGTCCATAGGACTCACAAGAGTCTTCAACACCACAGTTCGAAAGCATCAATTCTTCAGTGTTCAGCTTTCTTTATGGTTCAACTCTCACATCCATACATGACCACTGGAAAATCATAGCTTTGACTAGACAGACCTTTGTCAGCAAAGTAATGTCTCTGCTTTTTAATATGTTCTCTAGCTTAGTCATAGCTTTTCTTCCTAGGAGCATGTGTCTTTTAACTTCATGGCTGCAGTACCCTCTGCAGTGATTTTGAAGCCCAAGAAAATAAAGTTTGTCACAGTTTCCATTGTTTCTGCATCTATTTGCCATAAGGTAATGCAATAAAATGTTTAATTGTGAGGAGTTAATATAAAGTAAATTCAAGTTTGTAAATGTAGACCTGTATATGTAAAGCACTCTTAAGATTGTTACAAACACAGCTAAGCTGTATTAAAACACTCCTCAATGCCAAATTCCTTAGGAAGAAGAATTTTTCTGTGTAAATTGCTTTTTTCTCATGATTTGGAGTTCCTAGAGAAAGCTTTTCTGGGTCTAGCTGGGGAAGAGCACATCCACAAATCATGGGTTTCCAACCCAAATTCTCAGACAACAATATCATTTTACTTTGGAATAAAATTGTACCAGAACTAGTGATTTTCAGCTAATATTTTCTTCAGCTTCTAGAGCATACAAAGCTCAGACAAGACATAAAAAGCAAACCATATGAGAATGAAAGTGAGAGATAAGTTTAAGGTGAGGAAAAGATAGGGGCAAAAGGAGATCAAATACACCTTCGATGACCCATTCAAGCTACTTTCTTTTCCTTTTCTTCTATCTTTTATAGCAGTTAATATCTGTAATTTTTTATTATATTGAAAAAAAATTCTTTTAATTTTTCACTCCTTAACAATAACATCATAGGTACTGGTAGGCCTTCTGTATCTTTGGATTCCCATGCATGGATGTGGAGGTTCAAATGTACTAATCCATTTTATTTAAAGGACATGAGTGTCTGCTGATCTTAGTGTGAGGGGTTTCTGGAACTATAACAGGGAAGAATAAATCTGACCCCATATTGGGATGCTTTGGGTCACTGTCTCATGTACAGTGTTACAAACCTCTGCCCATAGTTCCTCAGGCATTCTGTCTACCATGTATGGTAATCCCTTGATATATTCATCACCTCCTCTAGATAATCATAAGGGATTTAATTTAGATCATACTTGAATGGTCTAGTGCCTTTCTCTATTTTCTTCATTTAAGCCTGAAGTTTGCAATAAGGAGTGCTATAGTTCATGGGGTCACAAAGAGTTGGAAACGACAGAGCAATTGAGCAAACAAGTTTGTGATCTGAATCACAGTCAGCTCCTGGTCATGTTTTTCCTGACTGATGCTGAAATTTGAATCTTGAAAAGGGACTCTTGGGAGAGTGAAAAAGCTAACTTGAAATTTAACACAGAATTAACTAAAATCATAGCATTCGTTTACATCATTTCATGGCAAGCAGAAGGGGAAAAAAGTGGAAATAGTGGCAGATTTAATCTTCCGGGGGTCCAAAATTATTGTGGACAGTGACTACAGATATGAAATTAAAAGACATTCTCTCCTTGAAAGGAAAGCTATGACCAATCTAGACAGCATACTAAAAAGCAGAGACATCATTTTATCGACAAAGGTTGATATAGTCAAAGCTATGGTTTTTCCAGTAGTCATGCACAGATGTGAGAGCTGGACCATAAAGAAGGCTGAGTCTCGAAGAACTGATTCTTTCATATTGTGATGCTGAAGAAGACTTTTGAGGGTCCCTTGGTCTTCAGGGAGATCAAACCAGTCCACCCTAAAGGAAATAAACCCTGAATATTCATTAGAAGGACTTATGCTAAAGCTGAAGTTCCAATACTTTGGCCATCTGATGTGAAGAGCTGACTCATTGGAAAAAGATCCTGAGGCTAGGAAAAATTGAGGGCAGTAGAGAAAAGGTAAAACAGAAGACGAGATGGTTGGATGGCATGACCAACTCAGTGGGCAAGTGTTTAAGCAAACTCTGGAAGATGATGAAGGACAGAGAAACCTGGCATGCTACAGTACATGTGGTCACAACATGATTTAGCATCTGAACAACCTGATATCTGATAAATGTTTGGTGTCATATAATTATTTATTAATTAAATGAATGACTAATTTAAAAAGAAGAAATAAATGAATTATTCTGAAGATAGTTATCCCATTTTCTAAAATATGACATGATGGGGAATTCATAATTCAATAGTCAATTATTTTTAAAAGGTAAAGAATACTGTTGACCATGATAATATGCCCCTTCATTTTTTAATATTGGCTGACTTTTCTCATTTCACACTATCTATCCCTTACTAATCAGATAATTTAGTTAATTTTCAAATAAATCCACTCAACCTCTTATTTTTCCTTTTATGCTCAGTCTTTGCCCCATTAGAAATATTTGAGGGACTTCCCTGGTGGTCCACTGGTTAAGACTCCATGTTTCCAATACTTGGAACTCAGGTTCAGTCCCTGGTTGGGGAACTAAGCTCCCACATGCAATGCAGTGCAGCCAAAAAAAAAAAAAAGAGAGAGAGAGAGAGAGAGAGAGAGATAAATATTTGAAATGGATATTAAAGAAGGCATAATATAAGACTATAAGACATGGGAAAGTTGAGACTAGGCTTATTAGACAACTTCCTTTTAAATACCCAATCAAATCCTGCATTAAAATGTGCTTCCAACTGCTATGGTCTGAATATGTATTTCCCTAAATTCATATATTTCCTCCTAACTCCCAATAGGGATGCTATTAGGAGGTGGGACCTTTGGGAGGTGATTAGTTTATGAAGATGGAGCCCTTTTAAATGGAGTTAGTGTTCTTCTCAGAGAGACCTCACAGTTCAGTTCAGTCGTTCAGTCGTGTCCGACTCATTGAGACCCCATGAATTGCAGCATGCCAGGCCTCCCTGTCCATCACCAACTCCCAGAGTTCACTCAGACTCACGTCCATTGAGTCCGTGATGCCATCCAGCCATCTCATCCTCGGTAGTCCCCTTCTCCTCCTGCCCCCAATCCCTCCCAGCATCAGGGTCTTTTCCAATGAGTCAACTCTTCACATGAGGTGGCCAAAGTACTGGAGCTTCAGTTTTAGCATCTTTCCTTCCAAAGAAATCCCAGGGTTAATCTCCTTCAGAATGGACTGGTTGGATCTCCTTGCAGTCCAAGGGACTCTCAAGAGTCTTCTCCAACACCACAGTTCAAAAGCATCAATTCTTCGGTGCTCAGCCTTCTTCACAGTCCAACTCTCACATCCATACATGACCACAGGAAAAACCATAGCCTTGACTAGATGGACCTTAGTCGGCAAAGTAATGTCTCTGCTTTTGAATATACTATCTAGGTTGGTCATAACTTTTCTTCCAAGGAGTAAGCGTCTTTTAATTTCATGGCTGCAGTCACCATCTGCAGTGATTTTGGAGCCCAAAAAAACAAAGTCTGACACTGTTTCTACTGTTTCCCCATCTATTTCCCATGAAGTGATGGGGCCAGATGCCATGATCTTCGTTTTCTGAATGTTGAGCTTNGCTCAGCCTTCTTCACAGTCCAACTCTCACATCCATACATGACTACTGGAAAAACCATAGCTTTGACTAGATGGACCTTAGTCGGCAAAGTGTACATCATGATAAATGCTGGGCTGGATAAAACACAAGCTAGAATCAAGATTGCCAGGAGAAATATCAGTAACTTCAGATATGCAGATGACACCACCCTTATGGCAGAAAGTGAAGATGAACTAAACAGCCTCATGATGAAAGTGAAAGAATAGAGTGAAAAAGTTGGCTTAAAACTCAACATTCGGAAAGCTAGTATCATGGCATCCAGTACCATCACTTCATGGCAAACAGATGGGGAAACAATGGAAACAGTGGCAGATTTTATTTTGGGGGGCTCCAAAATCATTGCAGATGGTGACTGCAGTCATGAAATTAAAAGACACTTACTCCTTGGAAGAAAAGTTATGACCAACCTAAACAGCATATTAAAAAGCAGAGACATTACTTTGCCAACAAATGTCTGCCTAGTCAAGGCAATGGTTTTTCCAGTAGTCATGTATGGATGTGAGAGCTGGACTATAAAGAAAGCTAGCACTGGATAATTAATGCTTTTGAACTGTAGTATTGAAGAATACTCTTGAAAGTCCCTTGGACTGCAAGGAGATCCAACCAGTCCATCCTAAAGGAAATCAGTTCTGAATATTCATTGGAAGGACTGATGTTGAAGCTGAAACTCAGAAACTCTGGCCACCTGATGAGAAGATTGGACTCATTTGAAAAGACCCTGATAATGAGGTAGGAGATTGAAGGTAGGAGAAGGGGAAACAGAGGATGAAATGGTGAAATGGCATCACCAACTTAATGGACATGAGTTTGAGTAAACTCCGGGAGTTGGTGATAGACAAGGAGGCCTGGTGTGCTGCCATCCATGGGGTCACGAAGAGTCGGACACAACTGAGTGACTGAACTGAACAGAAAGAACTAAAGAAAAGCATTTCTTAAGAACTAAAACAAATTGAAAGCAATATCTCACTGAATACAGAATATCAACAAAGAGACAGAATTTCTCAAGATGAAAAATGCAGTAATTGAAACAAATAGTTCACTAGGAAACAAAATGTAAAGTTCTGCAGATTTGACCGGTCAGGAGAAAAGAATCATTAAACTTGAAGATGAATTGACTGAGATGATCAAGTCTGAGGAACAGAATCAAGTTCCTTGAAGGTAATGGCTGAGACTTTCACCTCTTTGCTGGCTATCGGCTGGGAGCCTCTCAGTCCCCAAGGCTGTGTGCATTCCTCTCCACATTCTCTCCATCGTCATAGCAGTAACGGCAGCTCAGTTATGAGTGTCTCTCTCACATCTGACCACATCTTTCTGACTCTTGCCATGGAGGCTCTCTGTCTTTATTCAGCTTGCCGGGTCTTTGTTGCAGCACTCAGATCTTTGTTCTTGGGCAGGGCATGTGAAGTCTTCAGCTGTGGCATGCGGGAGCTAGTTCCTTGACTAGTTATCAGACCTGTGCTGCCTGCCCTGGGAGCACAATCTTAAGACCAGAGGGAGTCCCATTCACATTTATTGATATGACTAACACATTTAGTTTAGAAAATATCTCGTTTGATAGCTACATATGTATTTCCTGTGTTTCTTTCTCCAGCTAATATGAATTCCTTCCTCCTGGATTTTTAGTCCTTTTGTGTTAAGAAAGTTTATATTTTGTTCGTGTACTTGAATCTTCTAGTGCTCCTAGCCCCCATGTTCTTATTCACTCTTTTATTAAACAATGTATTGGTTTAGTAAAGAACACACATTGGTTCTCATGTGTTCAACTCCTACCTACTGCCTCACAGTACTCTATGAGAAATTCTATTTTCTTTCTCTCCCTTCCTAATTATTTCTATTCCTCAGCACATATGTTTGTGCTTCACTCTCTGCCCCAGCCCACACCTTCTCTTCACACAATACTAAATGTTCACCATAGTCCTTTTGATGATGTTCACCTTCGCACCTCTTAATACGCCAGAACTTGGCAACAGGAGATTTCTCAACAAGAGCTCACCGGAACAGAATCTCCTGAGTTCTTAAATGTTTAAAAACTGATTTTCTAAAGGATATTTTGGCTAAATACAAATTACGTGGTTCTGCCAACTAAAAGTGGGCACTTGCCATCAGTCTCTGCAAGGCCCCAGTCACAAACCACTGCAGCTGCCTGCCTGCGACACCACCTGAGAAGGCTTCAGGGTGGAGACCGGGAGGGAGGTACTCTGTGATCCAGGAAAAGGGGCAGAACAGGCCCTCAGGGAGCTAGGTATTTTCCGGAGACAACTGTATGAGCCTGAATCTTGCATCTCTTCAGATCTAGCACTAAAATCATTAATGCTGACTTCTGCTCCTCATGACTGGCCAATAACCTTCTGCCAACATGTGTGCCTGACTGCATGCACCCCTTCACTAAAATCATATACAATACTGACTTTCCCTCACCTCTTCCGAGCAGCTCCTCAGAGCTACCTGAGGAGCTGTCTCCTAGGCTAGTCTTCATTTCGCCCCCAGTAAAACTTAACTCACAACTCTCACATTGTGTGTTGGTTTTTTTTCAGTTAGTTCATATATTTTCATTGAGATTTTATTTTTTAAATGTTCTTCCATCCCTGCCTAGCTTTGTATGTTTCTTGAGAAGTATAATGTTGCCCTTGTGAGCTGATCCTTTTGCTTGGAAAT
Source organism: Aepyceros melampus (assembly GCA_006408695.1). Lineage (NCBI taxonomy): Eukaryota > Metazoa > Chordata > Mammalia > Artiodactyla > Bovidae > Aepyceros > Aepyceros melampus. The sequence goes on from SJXQ01007740.1 coordinate 72,611, forward strand.
CTTGAGGATTTTCTTTAAATCTGAAGTTGGTTTTACCAGGAAATTGCACATAAAATTTCCCAGGTACAAAGTGGCTATTTTCTGTCTATTCATGATATAGAATATTCATGACATGTCTACTTTAGGGTTTTTTTTGGGGGGGAGGATATACCTTTAAATATTCTGCTAATTTGTTTTGTTTTGCCACTGCATAGAAACCTACACGTATGTAAGTTTTCCTTTCTCGTCCATTTCAACACTCATTTTCGGATTTTTTTAAATTTCATCTTATTTTCCTTCTCTTGGTTATCCTTCTGCCTTTCTTCAAATGCTCCCTCTTACTGAATTTTATTTGACCCTTTTCTCTTTTGGACATACTGTAAATTTGTTTTAATATCTAAAATTAAGTGTATTTTCCTCCCATTTTGCCCTGAGTTGAACTCTATTTCTATCTGATTTTTTATCATTTCTGTTTTCTTGCTTCTTAAATAGTGGTAAAATACAAATAACATAAAACTTACCATCTCAAACATTTTTAAGTGTACAGTTAAGTTGCGTTAAATTAACTCACACTGTTCTGCAAACCAATCTCCTTTCATTTAGCAAAACTGGAACTCTGCACCCATTAAAGACTTCCTGCCCCCTGACCCTTGGAGAATCACCAGGGTTTTCCAGGTACCTCTTAAAAGTTGAATTATACAATATTCGTCTTTTAGTGATTGGCTTATTTCACCTAAGATTGGGGGTTTAAGATCAATCACAGGCTCATCTCCAAATTTCCTCTTCTCTCTACCAAAATTTTCCCAGACTGTCTTTGTTTAACACAAAGTTTTGTAGTAAGAGCTGGAGAGAAAACATGCTGGATTTGGGAGGTCTTTTGTTGTTGTTTTTCTTATAAGTTCTTGATTCTCATTTGCGGATTCTGCATTTACAAACCTACTGTTCACTAAAATTTATTTATGGCCTGATCCAGCGATCCCACTGCCGGGCATACACACCGAGGAAACCAAAATTGAAAGAGACACGTGTACCCCAATGTTCATTGCAGCACTATTTATAATAGCCAGGACATGGAAGCAACCTAGATGTCCATCAGCAGATGAATGGATAAGAAAGCTGTGGTACATATACACAATGGAGTATTACTCAGCCATTAAAAAGAATACATTTGAATCAGTTCTAATGAGGTGATGAAGCTGGAGCCGATTATACAGAGTGAAGTAACCCAGAAAGAAAAACACCAATACAGTATACTAACACATATATATGGAATTTAGAAAGACGGTAATGATAAACCTGTACGCGAGATAGCAAAAAAGACATAGATGTATAGAACAGTCTTTTGGACTCTGTTGGGAGAGGGAGAGGGTGGGATGATTTGGGAGAGTGTCAGTATAACATGTATGATAACATAAGTGAAACGAATCGCCGGTCTAGGTTCGATGTGGAATGCAGGATGTTTGGGACTGATGCACAGGGATAATCCAGAGAGATGGTGTGGGGTGGGAGGGGGGAGGTGGGGATCGGGATTGGGAGTTCATGTACACTCGTGGCTGATTCATGTTGATGTAAAGCAAAACAAACTAAAAAATAAAAATTAATTTAAAAAATTTTTAAAAAAATGGAAAAAAATCAACACACATGGCTCTCAGTGGTCTTTTAAAGATACACTGTGCATGCGTGCTCAGTCTTTATGTCTGACTCTTTGTGACCCCACGGATTGTAGCCCAACAGACTACTTCTGTCCATTGAATTTTTCAGGTGAGAATGTTGGGAGTGACTTGCCATTTCTTACTCCAGGGGATCCTCCTGACAGAGGGCTCAAAGCTGCGTCAGCAGGTAGACTCTTTACTACTGTACCGCCTCCCAGATACTACAAAGAGGTAAAAATTCTAAGTTCCCGATGCTCTCATTCCGAGCTGAGCGTGAACCAGGCAATACTCTGCTTTCTTGTTTCAGCTCTCTTACTATAAATAAATATCCTGTAAGTGGACTATTTACTGCTATATTCTTTGCATTTTTGTACTTTCTGTTGGCAATTTTCTTGTTTAAAATAGCCCCCCAGCATACTGCTGAAGTGCTGTCTAGTTCCTAAGACTAAGAAGTTATTCAGTTCTCCTGGGTCTCTCCAGTGTATACATGTTATCAAATTTTTGTTTGAAATTCTCCTGTTAACCTGTCTCATGTCAATTTAACTCTTAGACCAGAGAGAGAATTGAGAAAGGTAGAAAAACATTTCTTTCTTCCCCACAACAAAACACTGCTGAGAGAAATTTAATGAGACATAAACAAATGTAAAGTCGGCCCATATTTATGGTGTTCAGTTCAGTTCAGTCGCGCAGTCGTGTCCAACTCTTTGCGACCCCATGAATCACAGCACGCCAGGCCTCCCTGTCCATCACCAACTCCCGGAGTTCACTCAGACTCACGTCCATTGAGTCCATGATGCCATCATTTATGGTATAATATGACTTAATACATTAAAAATGACAATACTACTGAAAGTGTTCTACAGATACAATGCAATCCCTACCAAAATCATAATGACTTTTTTTTTTTTTTTGCAGAAACAGAAAAAGTCATCCTAAAATTCCTATGAATTTCAAGGAAGCCCAAACAGTCAAAACAATCTTGAAAAAGAACAACAAAGTCACAGGACTCATGCTTCTCTATTTCAAAATTTACTACAAAGCCACAGCAACCAAACAGTATGGTACTGGCATAAAGACAGACATATAGCCGATGGAAAAGACTCCAGAAATGAATGCTCACACATATGCTCAAATGATCTTTGACAAGGGGGCCAAGGTCATTGAAAGGGGAAAGAACAGTCTTTTCAAAGATGCTGGGAAGAAGACATCCTCATGCAAAAAAATGAAATTAGACTGTTACCCTTCACCATATACAAATACCTCAAAATAGATCAAAGATCTAAATGTAAGAGCTAAAACTATTAAACTCTAAGGAAAAAAATCTTCATGGCATTCAATCTGGTAATTATTTTTTGGATATGACATAAAACACAGATAACAAAAGAAAAAAATGCATCAGACATCATCAAAATTAAAAATCTGTGTATCAAAAGACACTATCAACAGAGTGAAAACACAAGCCAAGAATAGGAGAATATTTACAAATCATGTATCTGATAAGGAGTAACATTCAGAATATTAAAAATGAAACTTGAATAAACATTTCTCCAAAGTAAACATACAAAGCCAAGAGTCTAATGAAAGATGCTCAATGTCACTAATCAAATGAAATGCAAATGAAAACCATAATGAGATATCACTTCACAAGCATAAGGTTGGTTATTATCGAAACAAAGGAAAATAAGTGTTGACAATGATATGGATAAATCAGAACCCTTGTGCATTGCTCGTGGGCATGTAAAATGGTGCAGTCAGTGTGGAAAATAGTAGGTTCTTCAAAAAGTTATACCAGAACTGATCAAGATCTAGCAACTGCGTCTCGAGATATATACTCAAAAGAACTGAAAGCAGGGGCTCAAACAGGTAGTTGTACACCAATCACCTTGAAAGCACTATTGACAATAACCAAAAGTTGGAAAAAACTCAATGTCCACCAATTGATGGATGGATAAACAAAATGATGGATGGAAAAACAAAATTAATATTATTCAACCTTAAAAAGGAATGAAATTTTGATACGTCAAAAACATGAATGAACTTTGAAGAAATTATGTGAAGTCAAATAAACCAGACATAAAAGGATATATAATTCACTTGCATAAGGTACCTACAATAGGAAATTCAGAGAGACAGAAAGCAGGATAGAGGTCATTAGGGGATGTGAGCTGGGCAGATGAATCAGGAGGGAAGGAGTACAACCTTTAAAGGGTACCATCTTTAAAGGAAGTCAGAGTGTTGGATATGACATAACCTGGTTAGACCCAACTAGGTCTGAGAGAGCAGAAGATTTGACTTCCAGTGGACCTTAAGCCTCATTATATGCTCATTGTAATACATCAGCTAAACGACACCCCACAAAATGCCATGACAATTCCATAAAAGGTCAACAAGTGGGTGGTGGCTCAACTCCTGGAAATCCTTACACCTTCCAAGATGGTTAGAATAATCCTTCCACTCATTAACCTATGAAATTACTCAGCCCATAAAAACCACCCACTCCATATTTCAGGGTCTCTCACCTTCTGAGACGCCCCACACTGTCTGAGGAGTATATTTCTCCCAGCACTGTTCTCAGCTTTTCAGACAGACTGTCTATGGAATTCGTCTATGGAATGTGTATCTCTCTAAATAAATCCACTTCTTACCTATCACTTTGTCTCTCACTCAATTCTTTCTGCTATGAGACATCAAGAACCTGAATTTCATTAAATCCTGAGACCAGGTGTGTGATCTCAGTTAAAAGACTGTGGGTTCAAGCCCCAATCTGAGCTGTATGGTTTCAGGGGGATGGGGGTGGGGTGGAGGTGAGGAACGGAGAGTTATGTTGAGTGTTCTGTTAGAGACGATGAAGGTTCTGGAAACGGGCAGTGGTGAGCGTTGCACAACACTGTGGATGTGTGTGACACCACATCAACAAATAGTTTAAATGGTGTATTATATGTCATGTATATTTCACCACAAAAAAGTCTGAAAAGATAAGTGATACAACTATGGATATGAATTTACAACTTTCTATATGAATATAACAGGTATAAATATAAATATATATAAATATATATTTATACCTCATAAATATAAGAGGTATATATTTATACCTCTTATAAGGTATGAGGTATAAATATATATATTTATATATATATATAAATATAAGAGGTGCATCAGGAGCTTTAGGTTATCTAGGCCAATTAGTTGTATACACTAGAAGAATGTGCATCTGTCAGAGGGCAAGTTTAATCAAGTGAGTAATGCAGACTGTATGTTTAGAAATGTGCTCAGTATTGTATATAAACACTATTTTAAGGACTCATTAACTTATTCTAATTAAACGCTTATTTCTGTAAGACTCTTCAACTCAAAACTAATTTTCTTCCTTGAGTTCCATGGCTAATTTGTGTCTTTGTATGGCAGGAACAAACACAACATCGTAAGGCAATTTCCCCCAGGTAAAAATAGATTTTTAAAAAAAACTGGAAAATGTGAGGTACAAACAAAAAGAAAAATAAGTCCCTTCACTGTTGACCTGAAACCATCACAACACTGTTAATCTGCTAACCCCCAATATAAAATAAAAGATTCAAAAGAACAAAATGAAAAATGAAGGAATGTGTAAATGTCTACATAAAGATTGTACACAAATGTTCACATCAGCATATAATCATAATAGCCCCAAACTGGAAACAACTTGAATCCCCATTAGCAGCTGAATGGATAAACAAGCTGTGATACAGACACAGCAGAATGGTACTCAGCAAGAAAACAGAACGAACCGCTGAAAAGTAATGTGGTAACACGGGTGAACCTCAGAAGCACTGAGCTGAGCCAAGGCCAGACAAAAGTCTGTACCTTCCACGATTCCATAGAACATGTGAAAGCTAACCTCAGTGACAGAAGGACATCAGTGACTGTATGGGGCCTGATGCAATGGGCCCGGGAGGACACCCAGCTTTATGCAGCGATGTGGACCTTATCTCTCCACGCCTACATTTGGTGAGGTCATTCTGCACACTTTACAAAGCTGTGGAAGTCCCTCTCAACACAGGTTCAGTGAAATGGCACAGACATGGCATGAAAACAAGGCAGCTAATGTTAGTGACCAGGTTATAAATATCTATAAAGAAGCTAATATATAAATAATTTAAAATTAAGTTAAGGGTAGGCACAGTTTCTTTATAGCTTTGGTGGTATGAAAACAATCACCTTGGGAAAACAGACTAGGGTAAGTCTTGAAAAAGAAACTGATTCTAACCGACAGTTTTAAAGTGATATACAGTAGATCTAACTGATTATGTTTTTGAAGAACTCTTTTAGAAAAGGAGCTTTTTAGGGTAAGCAGTCAGGTAATTTCCCCATTTCCTTTTGAATGATGAGAGGAAGACCATAGTCTGAAGAATTTAAGGCTAGCAAATGATGGTTTCAAAAAAAGGGAAATTAATGATTTTTCATCTTAATACCTTGTACATATTTTCAGAAACATGCCACCACACAATGAAGCAAATTCTGTTGAAATTTTCAATTTGAATACTGAAATCTATCTGATTGAAAAAGTACTAATACGGGTCCCAGATCTCCTATAGAAAAGTACAAAGTTGGAAAACTAGAAGCATACTACATTACTTACCTATATTTTAAGTTTCTTCAAGCCTCTAGACTTACATTACACATGAGTAAATAAAGCTCAGAGAGGTTATGCACCTTACCCAAACTGCCAGGCATCGGAGCTGCGATTTAAAACGAGGTGATTTTAACTCTAAAACCCATGCTCTAGGCTCCACACTGCAATGCTTCCACAAGAACTCAATCTCTCTGAGAGACTGAGCACTACATAAACTTGGAAGAGTAACAGCGTAATTCTGTAAAACTCCATTTACCTTCAGGGGACGCAGAGCACCACAGAATTTTGTCCACCAGCTATTTTCAATGAATTCTAAGTGCCTCTCTCTTTTCCGAAGTGTTCGTAACCTTTCTTCAAATTGTTTTAAGGCGCGTCTATCCCTTGCCGACAAAGGTCGACCATCTTTGCTCTGCAAATAACAGATCAAAATAAAAGTTTTTTACCATTAAGGTCTTAGTAGAGTACATACGTCAGATTTAGCAGATTTAGACAATAAAAACTTTTTTAAGTTGGACTTGACTCCTGAGACAAATTTACAAACTGAAGGAAAAAAGCAAAACCCAATAACTTCTATGTGAGAATACATGTCTCTGAACCAAGGTCAGTGTCAAAATGTGATGAGAACGCGTGCACATTTAATGCTGAACTTGTCTTGATCCCTATTTTCCAAATACTCAATATGGTAGAGTTATGTAGAGACATATATTTCTTTTAAACACCCCTTTTATGAGGCACTCTATGTTCTCTGCTTAATCACTCTCCTTCACCTCCAAATTCCTCATCCCAGCCCTTCACATACCTAGCCCTATGTTTCTCCTCCCCTTGGTCAGGAGAATGTGTTCCATTGTTTACCTGGGCTGATGCTCCTCAGTCCCAGCAGGGGGATGCAGGATTAAGATGTGCTGAGCGTAAGATTTTATAACAATTGCTAAGAACTGGCACTTTCTTACTCTCCAAGTACATTTGCGAAGGAGTCAGGTTTCCTTTGGCTGATCTCTCCAAAAGATAATTCCCCTGTACTTTCATATGATATTTACTGTAACCGTGAGCAGTACCTTCTGTGGTATCTAAGGGACACGTTCCCTTGCGAACTCCCCCTGCCTTGAAGTGCCTTCAACCAGGTACAGTAATAAACCACAATAATTAAACAACTGCTAAATACTAAGAAGGTGAAATGTACGTTTGCTTTTATTGGAAGGACCAAGAAAATGTTTACATGGGACATTTTTATTACTTTTAAATCTGGGGTGGCACCATACTGCATGTAGGGTCTTAAGTTTCCTAACCTGGGATGGAACCCTTGTCCTCAGCAGTGAAAGCACAGAGTCCTAACCAGTGGACTGCCAGGAAATTCTCAGCACCATTTTAAAATGTAAAAACATTAGATAATTAGAATGTTAAAGTCCTTTCAAGATTCAAATAGGATGTTGGGAGAGACAGCACACAGTGGTCTGTAACAGAGCGTTGAGTACCGTCATGTGAAATAACAGACACATGCAGACAGCGCCCAGATAACCCTTCATCAAGAAGCACACATGGTCACAATGATCTCCACACTAAGGCACTGCCAAGCTCTTCTGGCACCAGCCATCTCTTCCTTACTATGCTGTTTCCCAAACTTCAACACACCTAACAATCAACAGGACATTTCGTTAAGCACAGGTTTCTAGATCCCATCCCAAGAGAACTTGACTCAGTTAGGTCTTGGGTAAGGCCTATACTTTGCTTTTCTACCAAATTCACAGGAGGTCCTGATGCTACTGGTCCAGAAACCATACTCTGCATGGAAAGTGCAAAGTGTTAGTCGCTCAGTCATGTCTGACTCTTTGCAACCCACGGGCTGTAGTAGCCCATCAGGCTCCTCTGTCCACGGGATTCTCTAGGCAAGAATACTAGAGTGGGTTGTCATTCCCTCCTTCAGGGGAGCTTCCTGACCCAGGGATCACATCCAGCTTTCTTGCATTATAAGCAGATTCTTTACTGGCTAAGCCACCAGGGAATTACATGGAATTACAGGGAATTACATGGGACTATATTTAACTATCTTTACTGCTTTAAGTCAAGTACACTGCTTACTATAAAGTGCATCCTCAAAGGAACCTTACAGAAGGGTGTTTTCTGAAGATTAGAGGAATGAAACACTTCCCTCCACAAGACAGATCCAGGCCACCACACTTCAATCATGTGGTACTTCACAATTTTTCTCACAACTGCCATTCTAATATCAAAACAATACCAACAAGGTAGATTTACTTCACTGCTGGCTTTCGCTAGTTCAGGGAAAATTATTTTTTAGTAAACTGATTTAAGGATCCAATGAAAAACAAGCTCAACTTATCTGCCTATTTGAGTGAGGGATGGAGCCCGCTCTGTTGTGCCAACAGCATAAATCACTGTGGGAAGAAATGTGCTCAAACACACACCACGAAAGGCAACCAGCAGTCAACCAATTATTTCCTTTGGGGAAAAATATGTAGCTACATTCTTCATAGGCAAAAAAGCTTCCCTTCTCACGGTCCACCAGTGACCACCCCCTCTTTTGAGGTTACCACTGTCACAGAAACTAACAGAGATCAACAACATCTGACACAAAATTCTATGTATATACATGTGTCCCTCTATGCAAACATACTGATGTTTTACATAATAGCTAACATTTTCTGTGCCTAAAGTGATCTGTTCTTTTTGTTTATTCTCCTCAAATCTTCAGAATAAAACTCTCAGGCTGGTAATAGTAATTTATTCATTTATTCAGTCAGTTCAGTCGCTCAGTTGTATCTGACTGACTCTTATGACCCCATGGACTGCAGCACACCAAGCTTCCCTGTCCATCACCAACTCTCAGAGCTTGCTCAAACTCATGTCCATCAAGTCAGTGATGCCATCCAACCATTTCATCCTCTGTCGTCTCCTTCTACCCCTGCCTTTAATCTTTCCCAGTATCAAGGTCTTTTCTAAGGAGTCAGTTCTTCGCATTAGGTTTCCAAAGTATTGGAGTTTCAACTTTAGCATCAGTCCTTCCAGTGAATATTCAGGAGTGATTTCCTTTAGGATGGACTGGTTGGACCTCCCTGCAGTCCAAGGGACTCTCAAGAGTCTTCCCAACACCACAGTTCAAAAGCATCAATTCTTTAGCACTCAGCTTTCTTTATAGTCCAACTCTCACATCCATACATGACTACTGGAAAAACCATAGCTTTGAATAGACAGACTTTACTCAGCAAAGTAATGTTTCTGCTTTTTAATATACTGTCTAGATTGGTCATAGATTTAGATGAGGAAAATAAGGCCCATAGATATTAAATGCATGATCAGAAGAGCCAGAATTTAGACTGAAGATGTTAAATTTGGTATGTTCTCTAAGCTATATAAAGCTGCCTGATTGCTTTTCATCATTACACAGCACATCACACCATGACATTTAGATTTGACAAACACCTTATTTTTGAACATTTACATTATTTTCTTTTATGAAGGGGCAGAGACATGAATATACTTATTCACTGGGTATAAATGCAGACATACAATCCAGTAAGATAGGTTCCAGGGTACAAACTGTTGTTCCTTTGTGCTCCACCATCTCCCAGTCAGTTCAGTTCAGTCGCTCAGTTGTGTCCGACTCTTTGCGACTCCATGAATCGCAGCACGCCAGGCCTCCGGGTCCATCACCAACTCCCGGAGTTCACCCAGACTCACGTCCATCGAGTCCGTGATGCCATCCAGCCATCTCATCCTTGGTCGTCCCCTTCTCCTCCTGCCCCCAATCCCTCCCAGCATCAGGGTCTTTTCCAATGAGTCAACTCTTCGCATAAGGTGCCCAAAGTACTGGAGTTTCAGCTTTAGCATCATTCCTTCCAAAGAAATCCCAGGGCTGATCTCCTTCAGAATGGACTGTTGGATCTCCTTGCAGTCCAAGGGACTCTAAAGTCTTCTCCAACACCACAGTTCAAAAGCATCAATTCTTTGGTGCTCAGCCTTCTTCACAGTCCAACTCTCACATCCATACATGACCACAGGAAAAACCATAGCCTTGACTAGACGGACCTTAGTCGGCAAAGTAACGTCTCTGCTTTTGAATATACCATCTCCCAGAGTTTGCTCAAATTCATGTCCACTGAGTCAGGATGCTCTCTAACCATCTTATTCTCTCCTGCCCCCTTCTCCTGTTGCCTTCAATCTTTCCCAGCATCAGACTTTTTTCCCAGTGAGATCTTTGCATCAAGTGGCCAAAGTATTGGAGCTTCAGCTTCATATTCAGGACTGATCTCCTTTAGGATTCCTGGGTTCATCTCCTTGCAGTCCAAGGGACTCTAAAAAGTCTTCTCCAGTACCGCAGATTCTTCAGTGTTCAGCCTTCTTATGGTCCAACTCTCAAATGCATACACAACTACTGGTAAATCATAGTTTTGACTATATGGACCTCTGTTGGCAAAGTGATGTCTCTGCTTCTTAAATATGCTTTCTAGGTTTGTCATAGCATTCCTTCCAAGAAGCAAGCCTCTTAATTTCATGTCTTAATTTCATGGCTGTAGTCACCATCTACAGTGATTTTGGAGCCTGAGAAAATAAAATCTATCACTGCTTCCCTTTTATTTCTATCATTTTCCCTTTTATTTCCCATGAAGTGATGGGACCAGGTGCCAGGATCTTAATTTTTTTAGTTTCAAGCCAACTTTTTCACTCTCCTCTTTCACCTTCATCAACAGGCTCTTTAGTTCCTCTTCGCTTTCTGCCATGAGTGGTATTATCTACATATCTGAGGTTGTTCATATTTCTTCCAGCAATCTTGATTCTGGCTTGTGATTCATCCAGTCTGGTATTTGCATAATGTACTCTGCATATAAGTTAAATAAGCAGGGTGACAATATATAGCCTTGATGGATCTCTTTTCCAATGCTGAACCAGTTTTTCCATGTCCAGTTCTTTTTTTTTTTTTTTGAGCTACATACTGGCTTCTCAGAGAGCAGTTTGTAAGATGGTCTGGTATTCCCATCTCTTTAAGAATTTTCCAGGTTTGTTGTAATCCACACAGTCAAAGACTTTAGTGTAGTCAATGAAGCAGAAGTAGATGTGTTTCTGGAATTCCCTTGCTTTCTCTGTGATTCAATCAATGTTAGCAATTAGATCTCTGGTTCCTCTGCCTTTCTAAAACCAGTTTGTATATCTGGAATTTACGGACTTCATGTACTGTGGAAACCTAGCTTAAAGGATTTTGAGCATTACTTTGCTAGCATGTGAAACGAGACCAATTGTGTGATAGTCTGACATACTTTGGCATTGCCCTTCTTTGGGACTGGAATGAAAATTGACCTTTTCCAGTTCTGTGGCCACTGCTGAGTTTTCCAAATTTGCTGGCATATTGAGTGCAGCACTTTCACAGCACCATCTTTTAGGATTTGAAATAGCTCAGTTGGGATTCTATCACCTCCACTAGCTCTGTTCGTAGTAATGCTCCTTAAGACCCACTTGACTTCACACTCCAGGATGTCTGATATTAGGTGAGTGACCACACCACTGTGGCTATCTAGGTCATTAACACCATTTTAGTACAGTTCTTTTGTGTATTCTTGCCACCACTTCTTAATCTCTTCTGCTTTTGTTAGGTCTTTATTGTTTATGTCCTTTATCATGCCCATCCTTGCATGAAGTGTTCCATGATATCTTCAATTTTCATGAAGGCATCTCTAGTCTTTCCCATTTTGTTGTTTTCCTCTATCGTTTTTCACTGTTCATTTAAGACCTCCTTATCTCTCCTTCCTGTTCTCTGGAACTCTGCATTCAGCTGGGTTTACCTTTCCCTTTCTCCTTTTGCTTCTCTTTTCTCAGCTATTTGTAGGGCTTCCTTAGACAACCACTTTGTCTTCTTGAATTTCTTCTTCTTTGGGATAGTGTTGCTCCCTTCCTCCTGTGCAGTGTTATGAATCTCTGTCCATAGTTCTTCAGGTACTCTCTAATCCCTTGAATCCAATCATTTCCTCCACTGTTTAATCATAAGGGATTTGACTGAGGTCATGTTTGAATGGCCTAGTGGTCTTCCCTAATTTCTTCAACTTAAGCCTGAATTTTGCATAAGGAGCTCATGGTCTGAGCCACAGTCAGCTCCATGTCTTGTTTCTGCTGACTGTATAGAGCTTCTAGCCATCTTCGGCTTCAAGGAACATAATCAGCTGATTTCAGTACTGACGTTCTGGTGAGGTTCATGTGTAGAGTCATCCTTTTAGTTGTTGGAAACCCCTGTTTGCTATGATCAGCATGTTCTTTTGACAAAACTCTGTTGGCCTTTGCCCTGCTTCATTTTGTACTCCAAGGCCAGATTTGCCTGTTATTCCAGGTATCCCTTGACTTTCTACTTTTGCATTCCAGTTCCCAAAGATGAAAATGATATCTTCCTTAGGTGTTAGTTCTAGAAGGTGTTGTAGGTCTTCATAGAAATCAGTCAACTTCAGCTTCTTTAGCTTCAAAGGGGTGGGGCATAGACTTGGATTACTGTGATATCGAATGGTTTGCCTTGGAAAAGAACTGAGATCATTCTGTCGCTTCTGAGATTTCACCCAAGTACTGCATTTTGGACTCTTTTGTTGACTATGAAGGCTACTCCATTTCTTCTATGGAATTTTTGCCCACAGTAGTAGATACAATGGTCATCTGAGTTAAACTCACCCATTCCAGTCCATTTTAGTTCACTGATTCCTAAGATGTCCATGTTCAATCTTGCCATCTTCTGCTTCATCACATCCAATTTACCTTGATTCACAGACCTAACATTCCATGTTTCTATGCAATACTGTTCTTTACAGCATCAGACTTTACTTTCAACACCAGACACATCCACAACTAAGCATCATTTCCACTTTGGCCCAGCCAGTTCATTCTTTCCAGAGCTATTCACAGTTGCTCTCCACTATTCCCTAATAGCATATTGGGCATCTTCCAATCTGGGGGGTTCATCTTCCAGTGTCTTATTTTTTCACCTTTCACACTGTCCATGGGCTTCTCCAGGCAAGAATATAGGAGCAGTTTGCCATTTCTTCCTTCAGTGGACCACACTTTGTCAGAACTCTACACTGTGACATGGCCATCTTGGGTGGCCCTACATGTGCAAGTCCCTTCACTACAACAATGCTGGGATCCACAAACTGCTGCGAACAGTTATACTAAACTTGTAACTATTAAAAGGTACATGTTATGTTTTGGGCACATGTGGCGACATTCAATTTTCTTTAGAAATCTGTGTACTTTATATTCCCACAAATAGTATGCCTATCCCCATATTCTCACATAACAAAGGTAAACTTTTTAAGACTTTCAAAGGATTAAAAAAAAATACTGAGTTACTTTAATTTCCAGTCATCCTGGACTTTCATTTTAGCACTGAAAGTTCCATGTTCTGGAAAACTCCTCACAACCAATGCAAAGTGGGATCATAGCAAACTTCATTACTAATGAGCTGAAAGATCATTTCATATTTTCACTGAGCAAGTTAATTTCTCCCTCAGTATACTGTCTATCTAGGTCTTTTGTTCATTATTTCTATGTATTGCTTGTGCCTTCTTCTTGACTTACAGATGCTTAGTATATCACCTATATTGCAGATTATTTCCTCTTAAAATACTGTTAGTTCTTTAAATTTCTTTTGGTGCCACTTTTTTGGGTACATAAATTAAAAAAAATAAAAATTTAAAACTCAATAATTTCTTAATTTGCACTTGAGTTCTGAGTCTTGTTTAGAAAATTCCTCCACACAACAAATTACAATTTTACTTTTATTTTCTCCTAATGTTATCTAAATGCATTTGATTTAAATTCTGAATCCGTTTTATTATGTGGTAGGAGGTTTATGAAACTTTCGTTTTTTTATCTTTTACACATGATACTGAATTTCCACCTAAACTTATGAAAAATTCTCATCTCTACATTATTGAATCTTCCCAATTAGGAACTGAAGAAGTTCTTCATTTATTTCAGTCTTCTATTACATTATTTTAATAAATTTTATAATTTTAACTAAGAAGATTCTGACATTTCTTATTATTTTATAGTTCACAGTTACTGTGAATGAGATCATTTTGTATTACATCCTCCACCTGGTTAATGATTTTGTACATATGAACGGGCACCTCGATGAACTTTTATTAGTTCTATTAGTTTTTCAGTTGATTCTTTTAGATTTTTTTGGTAGATAAGATCTTCAAATAACATAAGACACTTCCCTTTCTCCCCTATTCCTCCCACATTTCTTATCTGAGCAAGATCTCCAAGAACAGGACAGACACTACTGTCCTATATGTGCCTTTAACAAAAACGTTCCTTTCCTCATTAGGCACCAAGCTCATGGAGGCTTCCATTCCCAAATAGTTTCTTCTCTTCCAATTTGGTAAGACTCTTCTCTAAACGAAAGACTCTTCTCTAAACATAGTAACTACAAATTGACTCTAAATAAAGACTCATTGGCATCTATTAAGATGTTTATATTTCTCATTTATTCTCAATATATTAAACCACTTTATTTTCTAACACATCATCTTGCATTCCTGGGATAAACCTAATCTGACAATTATGAAATATTTCCTTACTACAACATCATTTTTGAATTGCTAATGTTTTTACTTGTATTGAATTATTTGCCTCTACTTTCATAAGAGAGACCAGTCATATAAACAGTTTTCTTTTTTGTGTGTCATATTACCATCTGGTTTCTATATCAGGATTATCATAGTTTAACAGAATAATTTAGGAAACTTTCTATTTTTTCCTATGTCCTATAAATAAGATTTACATCTTACTTGAAGGTGATAGAGGAAGAAACACTAGTACATAGAACCTGGACATAAGTGATACGGTGCGCTCTGACATTGCACATGGCATCAGCATACCAGGAACCAGCAAAGTGATGGCCATACGTAAGTGGAACTTCTGTGTTTCCGTTGTTACACAGATATTAATTCTCAAATTGTCAGCGTTCTACACTTTATAGAAGGTAGCTTTTTAAAGATATGCTTCTTTAAGGATATGCTGCAGAAAAATTCAAACAGTATCAAAATATAGGCTCACCAATGTCTAAGTCACAACAGAAAGCAGCTCAAAGACAAAGTACTTTTATGACCCTCAACGGCAATAAAATACCAACTCACCTTTGATTTAATTGTTTGAATGTGCTGCTCTACTTCTTCAATGTCTTCAGTGTTTTCCAGACGCTCATAAGCAGCGCTTCGCGTGCCTTTAATCAGATTTAAGGTAACGCCGACATGCCATAGGCCTGAAAGAAACAAAAGAAAGACTAACGTTAGCAATACTATTTTAAATATATTAATACACAATTTTCAGGTAAAATAAATGTCCTTCGAAGTAATAAAGAGTAAGCAGTTGTGAGGGGCACAGTCACTGAAGAACAGAGTAAATGGGAGTGAACCATGACTATGTGGTCTCATGATTCTCCTGTTTATTACATATTTAGTTACATAGAGCTATACTGTGTATATTATACTGTAATACTAACTACTCCTAAAATAGATAATATCTATTTCTCAAAGGACAAGTTACAAAGTTAATGTAAATGTAATACTTTATCAAAGTAATAAATCATGATTGCAGGCTAATCAGGGGTTAAGATAGTCTAAATCAGCAAAAACAATTTACAAAATTATTTTCTGTGTAAGAAAGCAATTTTATCCAAGTAAATGTAGTAAACTCTTAGTAAAATATATTTTAATATACATTTTATTTGATTAGCATACAAATGATCTGTATGTAGTTTATTTGTAAGTTCTAAGTATTTATAATTTTTTACTAAGTATTTTAATTCCTATCAGAAATTCTAAAATTTTAATCAGCATTAAGAAATTATTTTATACTACCCAATTCTCTACTAGCCAGTCCCAAATGTGAAGTTTTATTGTAACTATTAGAAACACTTAATAGCAAAGGCCATGTGACCATTATTCAAAATCGTTCTTGACCTTAAATCCTTAGAAACAGAACTGACAACCATCATCTCCTTGCTGCAACGATGATCATTTACTCATTGCAGCAACAGGTTCTAAAGTTGATACAAAATTATGTATTTAAATCTTTTACATTTCCTACCTGAGATACTGCCAAACTACTTTAGCCAGCAGGGTCATGTTAGGCAGGGTCATGAGATTGAGTTTAAATAATGAATGTGGGCAGAAGTGATCAATGCTACTACTTCTTAGACTTAACCCCAAACTCTAAAATGTCCTGAGTGACCCTGCAGATCTTCTCCCATGCTCTGCTACGGTTTTCAACTCCAAGGATGATCTCAAATATGTTTAGTGTCATTTTGAATCATTCTGATATTCTCACTGGGTCTCTAACTTTAGACACTGATTAAATCACAATTCATATATGAAACCATAAATTCTGACATATCAGGGTGTTTTAATTAAAGGAGAGTGCAAAGAAAGAATATGATCAAAAGGAATTCAGAAATCACCAGCTTTATCAAGTAAGAGCAACTGTATAGCTTGTTGCATTTAGATAATTAAATTAGCTGAAATTATTACCCAGTATGCAAATTCTTGCATTTTCTAAAGGAGAAATACTTAAAACCCTGCATTTTAAATATTGTTAAAACATAAGTTAATGTTCTCACACTTTCCACATCAGCCAAAAACAAGAAAAACAAAAAGGAGAGGTTGGGGAAAGGTTCTGTTTGTGTTTGAAAAAAAATATAATTTAGACAGAGTAGAATAATTTTTTTCTAATTAAATTCTTGTCAAGTTTATACTCCTAATGACCTTGGTAAAATATAAAAAGAAAATATATAATAAGGTTTAAATTATTTTTAACAGTAAATTTTATATCTTCAAAACACAAAGTGTAAAGAAAAAAAGTCTATGGAAAACAAGGCGCCCAGAGATTGCTGCTGCTGTTGTATAGTCACGCAGTTGCGTCCGATTCTCTGCAACCCCATGGACTGCAGCACGCCAGGCCTCCCTGTCCTTCACCATCTTCCAGAGCTTGCTCAAACTCATGTCCAATGAGTCAGAGATGCCACGCAACCATCTCATCCTCTATCATCCCCGTCTCCTCTTTCCCACCACGGTCTTTTCCAATGAGTCATCAGGTGGCCAAAGTATTGGAGCTTCAGCATCAGTCCTTCCAGTGAATATTCAGAATTGATTTCCTTTAGGATTTACTGGTTTGATCTCCTTGAGTGCAGTTCACCACAGATATTGTTACCATTCTCTTCAGGACTGTCCTTTCCCTGTTCTCCTAGTAGCTCCACATCTTTTAAACATTATTGAAAAAAGCAAAAACTTTAAGACTTTGATGAGTATTACATGATGATCACTCAGTCATTCTCCAGGCTCACATACCATTTTATCACAAGTCCATATTGCTATTTATAACCAACTGCCAAAGCAAAAAAACCAGTTTATGCCCAGGTATATTTCTCTGTCTTGCCAATCAGTTTCAAACGAGGCTTATCTTATCCCAATGCTTGCTATTCTGTTTGATGGATCTGGATCTCTAAATATACTAACCTCAGAACTCAATACTATTTCCTAAGGAATCTGTACCCTATTCAGTATTAAAAACATGGCCCCTACTTAGAGTTTATCATCAAACACAAAGTAATCTAAATTTTCCTAACCAGTTTGCTTGTCTCCCTCACTACAAATCCATCTTCCAGACTGTTTCTGAAACGATCTCTCACACTCAAGTAAGACTGTGGTATTCCCCTAGCTAACATCCACTGAGACTCCCCAGGACCAATAAGGGTATTTGCGCCGGCGGGAGTTCCTGGGATTCTGGGTTGGGGCCATCAGAATCAACAAAACAGGTAAGAGGGCAGAGAGATGAGGGGTCGGCTGCCACTCCAGCCAGAGCGATGCTACTCCATCCACCTATTTTTATATGCATCAGAATTTCATGAGTGACTGTTTGAAGAAGCAGCTTTGCAATTCTGTCCAGTGCGAGAATGATCAGCATCTAATCCTGGCCTGCAAAAGCTCTTCATGACCTAGCGCTCCCACCCCGTCCTCATGCCTCTAAACGCTCACAGCTCCTCATCACTGTAGCTTCCGCCTTCAGCTCTGCCCCAGGGCCACATGCAGAACCTGCAGTGCCTTAGCAAAATGCCTCCCTGCTCACTTCACTTCACTAGTGAAGTCCAACGCCCTTCACGTCTCAGGGTAATCACACCACATCTGAGAAACGTTCCTTGATTTGTAAATGTGCCTTGCTTATAATTCAATTATACTGCAGAACACTGGACATGAACATTATTGCTCTGCACATCTGTTTTATCACTAGGCCTGCCAAACTTGTAACTTTCAGAATCATGCAGCAAGTTCATGACAAGACAGATTCTCAGTCAAACGAGTAACAACTGCAATAGACTGTTTGATATGTAAGGACTAGGTTTATTTTTCTTTTTCCTACCTTTATTCCAAGAGCGAACATAAAATAACTTCTCTAAGAAAATAATACTTAACCAAAAACTGTTTTAAAGAGTTCTTTATTCACATGAACTCTCTTCCTTACATGGAACTTATACATTTTTTAGAAGAGTTAAATTGAATTCCTATAGCTTACATAAATAGAGTAATGCAAAAATTTGGGGGAAAAAATGTATGTCCTTCACATCACCCTGTGGTAACATAAGGCCAGAAAACAACATCTTTTGGGGAATTACTGTCTGAAGAGAACAAGTAAAAGAGAGCAATTACTGTTTTGGTTACCTAGCTTGTTTCTGGATTACATGCTTAAGTTTCAGTGACTGTCAGGAAATTTAACTATAATATTTAGATTATGATAGATGATATAACACATTATACAAAGTATTTACTCATTACAACTTTAAGATCCTTAAACAACAATCTTTTGATTTTAACCTCAGATTTCTTTGAAAAACTTGTAGGAAGACTATCATTTTTCAGAAACACAAAACTTTCATTGCTTACTACTGCCCTCTAGTGAAATACCAGAAAATCAACAAGGCTAAAGAGATTATATCACTTAAAATGCTTCCAGGTCAGCCATATTTGCCTCTAATATCATTTGTTTCAAATTACAAAAATAAACCATCATCTGTATTTTAAAACTCAAATGTTTTGAAAGAACATATACTAACTAAAACATTTCTAATATGCTCTTGCCCCATGAAAACATGTTTTCCTTGCCATCTCTCTCTACCTTTTGGAGACAATGCCAAGCATTGCCTATAAACTGAACACATGTCCTGAATATATTTATGAAACCTATTATTCAAGGACACGGATGCTAAAACTAGTGAAACAACTCAACATTTATTCAGTAAAGATTTCCAGTCTAAATGTTCACTGATTGTAAAATAATGTATGTATGTATGTGTGTGTGTGTGTATATGTAGTTGGTAGTTTAGTTGCTAAGTCGTGTCCAACTCCTGCGACCCCATGGACTATAGTCCTCCAGGCTCCTCTGTCCATAGTATTTCCCAGGTAAGCATACCGGAGTGGGCTGCCACTGCCTTCTCCAGGGGACCTTCCCAACCCAAGGATCAAACCAGGGTCTCTTGCACTGCAGGTGGTCTCTTGCATTACAGGCAGATTGTTTACTAACTGAGCGATCAGGGAAGGGTGTGTGTGTGTGTGTGTGTGTGTGTGTGTGTTTTTTTTCTCACATTTAACACTAGTGAAATTTGAATGCATTTTATGAACACAGGCAAGGCAGAAGTCATGGCAGATCACTCATTATCCAGATATTCACAAATTTGGTCATAGCTGGTATTATTACAGTTACTTCTCTAGTAGAGTTACATGCATTTGTGGTACAACTACTGAGTTAAACTGCCACTTACAATATCTTATAAGATAGTACTCTGATTTGACATTAAAGGAAAAAGCTAACGTGTAAGGAAACACAGAACAAAAGAGCAAGCAGTGAAACAAAACTTTACTGGAACGATTATGATTCCACATTTCCTCGCAATGCAATAGTCAGAGGCTTTATAAGCTTAAGAAAGGAAGGTACCCAAAGTAGAAGACATTTTTGTATTTTGCTTCTCAGGTTACAAGGGAAGAAACAATAACAAAATAAAAACAGCTTAAATTTACACAGTGGGTGTGTCAGCAGCTTCAAAGACATTCCAAAAGACAAGTTGAGCAATCAAGAAAAGCGGTCTCATCAATTCTCTTGACAGCATAAAAGACACTCTAGTGAAACATGGACATGAACAGTCAACCCAAAAAGGTGATTGAGAAGACATGTTCCAAATGTGAAGTTTTAGGAATATCTTTACAACTTATTTCACATGTATTTGCCTTTTTTTGCATGAAGACTGATTTGATTTTTTAAGCACGTAAGGCTGAAACACTTCTGTCACTGATAGAAAAAGTAAAATGATGAGACAGCATGGCAGGGACCTTTCCCTTACAGTGGCACCAACTGAGCCATCAGGGGGGCACACACAAGGGAGGCGCATCGCATGGTCAGGCCAGAGACTCAGGGAAGCACACTGCCACAGGGAAGCCTGAGCAACTGAACACTTAAAGCAGACTTCTGTCTTCAAAGGTCACTGAGAACCACTGCTTTAGTTCTATGTTAAAATCCTTAATTTATCACTCTAATTTTCTCCAGTATTCTTGCCTGGAAATCCCATGGACAGAGGAGCCTGGAGGTCTAATAGTCCATGGTGTCACAAAAAGAGTCAGACATGACTTCACGACTAAACAACAACACAATTTTCTTTAATCCATTAGTTTCATTTACAGTAAATTTACACAGGTGGTGCTAGTGGTAAAGAACCCACCTGCCAACGCATGAGACACAAGTTCGATCCCTGAATCAAGAAGATCCCCTGGAGAAGGAAATGGCAACTCACTCCAGTGTTCTTGCCTAGAGAATCCCATGGACAGAGGAGCCTGGTGGAAGACAGTCCATAGGGTTGCAAAAGAGCTGGACATGACTGAGCAACTAAGCACAACACAATAAGCATAAATATATATATACATACATATGCATATACATAATTCATAAACTCATGGAAGACATGTTCATTTTTTTTTTACTGGTAAGTGTACGTAATTTAAAGGGTTTTCTAGGTGGCACAACAGTAAAGAGCCTGCCTACCAACGCAGGAGATGGAAGAGATGCAGGTTCGATCCCTGGGCCAGGAAGATGCCCTGGGGGTGGGGGGCATGGAAACTCACTCCAGTATTCTTTCTTGAAGAATCCCATGGACACAGGAGCCTATGGTGGGCTACATATTAAAGGCTCACAAAGAGTCAGACACAACTTAAAGGACTTAGCATGCATGTACATAATAAAAAGTTCAGGAGTCTCTGCATTTATAGGCATTTCAGTGGTCCGCATGATACATTTTATATGAAAACAGCATTATTCAACATTTCCCCACTTGGGGCACCAAAAATTTAAACGTCCGCATAAATAATTGTGCCTAGAGGTTTTTTTTTTTAATTTAAAAAGTAGCAGATTCTCTTTCAATTTATGTTGAAAACACTATGTAAGATAACATGTCATTTGATGTTCTTCTAAAATTGAGTGCCCAATTATTTGGCTATTCCTTTAGATGTGGTACAGTGGATGTTATCTTGGTAAAATTTAAATAATCAACTAGTATCTGAACTAAACAACAACGTGTACCTAAGAAATTCACACTCAACTGACATATGTACCACAAAAGCTTCTGTAGTTTCAATACTAATAGCTACAGATTCTAGAACAGACATGATTTTACCTTTAATAATTAATTTCTTGTACTCAGAGGCAAGGGCTTCCCTAGAGGCTCAGCAATCAAGAACTGCCCTGCAATGCAGGAGACACGAATCAATCTATGTGTCAAGAAGATCCCCTGGAGAAGGAAATGGTAACCCACCTCCAGTGCTGGAAAATCCCATGGACAGAGGAGCCTGGCACGGTATAGTCCACGGGGTCGCAAGGAGTCAGATATGACTGAAATGACTCAGCACACACGCACAAGGATATCTTAACCAAGCCAGTGTGATCCTTATACCTGATGTGATGGCATACATGATTTTCAGTATACATTTCAATATAAAATGTATGTTTGAAATATTTACCTTAATAATATTGTTCCTGTAGGGAAGCTCTCTTTCAAAGAGTTTTAATCATTTCCCATATTTTCCCTACTCCCATTCATCAGCTCCACAGCTTAATTCAGACCCACCAAAGCAAAACTGTTACAATGTTCAGTTCAGTTCAATCGCTCAGTCTGTCCAACTCTTTGCAATCCATGAAACACAGGCAGCATACCAGGCCTCCCTGTCCATCACCAACTCCCGGAGTTCACTCAGACTCACATCCATCGAGTTGGGGATGCCATCCAGTCATCTCATCCTCTGTCGTCCCCTTCTCCTCCTGCCCCCAATCCCTCCCAGCATCAGTCTTTTCCAATGAGTCACTCTTCGCATAAGAGTATTCTCCAACACCACAGTTCAAAAGCATCAATTTTTCGGCACTCAGCTTTCTTCACAGTCCAACTCTCACATCCATATGTGACCACTGGAAAAATCATAGCCTTGAGTAGACGGACCTTTGTTGGCAAAGTAATGTCTCTGCTTTTATATATGCTATCTAGGTTGGTCATAACTTTCCTTCCAAGGAGTAAGCGTCTTTTAATTTCATAACTGCAATCACCATCTGCAGTGATTTTGGAGCCCAAAAGAATAAAGTCTGACACTGTTTCCACTGTTTCCCCGTCTATTTTCCATGAAGTGAAGGGACCAGATGCCATGATCTTAATTTTCTGAATGTTGAGCTTTAAGGAAACTTTTTCACTCTCCTCTTTTACTTTCATCAAGAGGCTTTTTAGTTCCTCTTCACTTTCTGCCATAAGGGTGGTGTCATCTGCATATCTGAGGTTATTGATATTTCTCCTAGCAATCTTGATTCCAGCTTGTGCTTCTTCCAGCCCAGCGTTTCTCATGATGTAGCATTTAAGTTAAATAAGCAGGGTGACAATATATAGCCTTGACATTCTCCTTTTCCTATTTGGAACCAGTCTGTTGTTCCATGTCAATTTCTAACTGTTGCTTCCTGACCTGCATATAGGTTTCTCAAGAGGCAGGTCAAGTGGTCTGGTATTCCCATCTCTTTCAGAATCTTCCACAAACTGAATTTTCAGTTCAGTCGCTCAGTTGTGTCCGACTCTTTGCGACCCCGTGAATCACAGCACGCCAGGCCTCCCTGTCCATCACCAACTCCTGGAGTTCACCCAGACTCGTGTCCATCGAGTCAGTGATGCCATCCGGCAATCTCATCCCTCTGTCATCCCCTTTTCCTCCTGCCCGCAATCCCTCCCAGCATCACAGTCTTTTCCAATGAGTCAACTCTTCGCATGAGGTGGCCAAAGTACTGGAGTTTCAGCTTTAGCATCATTCCTTCCAAAGAAATCCCAGGGCTGATCTCCTTCAGAATGGACTGGTTGGATCTCCTTGCAGTCCAAGGGACTCTCAGGAGTCTTCTCCAACACCACAGTTCAAAAGCATCAATTTTTCAGTGTTCAGCTTTCTTCACAGTCCAACTCTCAAATCCACAATGTTACTGTTTCCCTGTCTACAAAGCTTTCTTCACAGTCCAACTCTCAAATCCACAAGGTTACTGGTTCCCCAGAACCTATTACTTTTCCATTTAGAAACTTTCAGTGGCTTCTCATCTCAGCCGGAATAAAATCCAAAATCCTAGGCACAGCCCACAGGGCATGTGGAGCTGCCCTCTGCCCTCTCTCCAGGCACTCACCGCCTCCCCCGACTGCACCTGTCGGGCTGGCTGCACCTCCTGCCCCCGTCAGCGCACAGCACGGTGCCCTCCCCAGGAACCTGCACTGCCCTCCCCGCACAGCTCTGTGCATCCACCTCAGTCCAATCTCTGCTCAGATCAGAGAAGCTACTTCCGGCCCTCACTGCCATCTGCGTGCTGTATCTTCACAGCATCCGCCTCTTGACTGTCAGAAAACAATTCTCTGTGGGTCTCTCACTTCTACACATCTTGCAAGCCAGACACTCATTGCCCTTTTTTTCCCTGCAAAATCTTTTCAAGAATGTTTGTGCAGCAAGGAGCCTGGGAGATAAAGACAGTATTTTCCTCTGAAGCAAGGACAGGCACGTCTCCAGGCCACTGGAAAGATTCAGCTCCCCTGCAGCCTGAGGTCCCAGCTCTGTGACAGTCCCTCTGGGTGCTCTTCACATGTCCCTGTGAGGGTCCAGACTCAGGAAACTGGCTCAGGACAACGTGGTCCCGTGGCTGCTGCCCCTGATGGGAAACAGAAAGTTTTTCGTCCCTGACAAGCAGTCCTGCCTTTCCGACCAACACTCATGGAACTGGAGCAGTCAGGCAAAGTCGCAGAGCCTTCTTGGTTCCTGACGAAGATCCCGCTTGTTGGTTTCCTCTTTTTTCTGATCATTTCTCTTGACTCATCTTTCACTGACTGCTGCATCCTCATTTCCCTACAGTTTTCAAAGAATTTTACAAAAAGTATCATTTGATGAGGACCTTCAAAAATCCTTAACAGGTTATTTTTTATTCTCTTCTAATGGGGAAGACATTGACCCACAAAGGGTAAAAGGCAAACCCATGATCAGCATAACAGATCAGTCACAGATCAGCAAATAGAGTCCAGGTCTAACCCTATTATGTTATTAACTTGTGAATGTTTTCTAAAAGACAATTCTCCTGCTGTACATATACTGTGTCAGAAGGGAGGTTAATTACCCACTGATATCTTCCTTGTGTAGTAAACATAAAAAAAGTAAATATAGCAATGAATAAGAAAACTGAGTACTCAAATAAGCACCTGAAAGATACTAAAATACACGTATTTCAGACTTCTTTTATTACACATTATGACACTTGAATGATTATCTAACAAAACTAGATTCTGCTATCTTAATAGCCCATTTATGTTTCAAGGAAGACATTGGAACAATCCCCAAAATGTTTTCTTTATAACCAGTATTTTCCATCTTTGCAACTTCATTAATCTCAAAAAGGTTCTATACAGTTTAAAGCTTCCTGCACAGCTTTCTTTTGGGAGGCATGCAAGAAGCATTTTTACCAGCTTTTCCTCTATAATTTGAGCAAAAAACTGAAAAAGCCGTCTGTACACAAGTTAGTCAGGCTATTATAATTCATGTCATACCATTCCCAGGGATACTGAAGAAAAAAAAAAAAGTTTTTGAGAGTATAAGATTAGATTCTTTATACTAGAGAAATACCAAGTTATGAAAAATACCCGACTTTAAAAGCTCTATATCCCCAAATGGGCTTTCCCAGTGGCTCAGCAGTGAAAGAAACCTGCCTGCAATACAGGAGACGTGGGTTAGATCCCTAAGTTGGGAAGATCCCCTGGAGGAGGAAACAACAACCCACTTCTGTATTCTTTCCAGGAAAAACGGATGGACAAAGGAGCCCAGCAGTCTACAATCCGTCCATAGGGCTGCAAAGGGTCGGACACACTAGCTACTGAGCACACACACGTGCATGCATGCTGAGTCACTTCAGTTGAGTCCAACACTGTGACCCCATGGACTGTAGCCTGCCAAACTCCTCTGTCCATGGGCTTCTCCAGGCAAAAATACTGCCGTGTGGGTTGTGCTGGGAATGGGTTACTGTGCCCTCTTCCAGGGGATCTTCCCTACCCAGGGATTGAAGCCCCATCTCTTACGTCTCCTGCATTGGCAGGTGGGTTCTTTACTGCTAGCACCATCCCCAAATAGGATAAATCTACACGATTCGTAACAGATACTGATCTATGGTTCATAGTTTAATATGCTTATAGATCACTGAATCTATTATTGCATAGTATATAACCACTTCAAGGTTCACAACTTATAAGATTTATTTCTGAATACTAAATTTCACAAATACAGATAAGTAATTTAAAATGTATCCTCTTCTCAAGAAAAATGAAGAAAGTACTAAATATTAAAGAGGAAAACAGAGCTAAGCTGAATATATTAATAAGGCAAAAATTGCTTCATAAAGTGATTCTTTAATTTTAACTCAATTATCACTATTACACTTACTGTGTAGATTATAGCTGCCAACATTCCAATCAAGGTCAGAGAACTAATGGAAAATGACAAGGCAGCTAAACCATCTGCAAAGGAAGAAAAACAATGTTAAAAATGTATAGCTATTCAAATGTTTATATTCAACAAATCAATATAAATATAAAAATTGGGTTTCTCACATGTTCCAAAGGAATAAACCCCATATGCATTATCCCATTCTTGAAGTGCTAACTTCAAATGGAAAAGTTTTAAAATAGCTCTTCATAAATGGAATTCTTAAAGATCTTTCAGAGTAAGACTTTTTTTTCCCCTCACACCTCTTAAAATTACAGGAAATCACTGCCTAAAATTATTGAGCTTAAAAAGAAATCAGCAGAATATTAGATGCTCCAAAGTTGGCCAAAAAATTCCCTAGTCTTTCTCAATGGCAGACCTTGAGAAATAACCTGATAGGAATGTCACTGTCCTTGACGCTTTCTTCCCCTTCTGCTCAATCTCAAACTCCTAGTTTCGTTGTTCTTAACTTTCAAGTAAGTTTGAAAAATATAGCTTATACCTAAAATCGTAAAGAGTTTATTTCCCTCTTTAACTTGAAAGGAGCTAACATTCTCCCTTAAGGAAAAAAAAACTGCAAACAAATAGAAAATTGTTTCAAAGATAATACAAAAATAGAAATACTATGCTGCTGCTGCTCCTGCTGCTAAGTCACTTCAGTCGTGTCTGACTCTGTGTGACCCCACAGACGGCAGCCCACCAGGCTCCCCTGTCCCTGGGATTCTCCAGGCAAGAACACTGGAGTGGGTTGCCATTTCCTTCTCCAATGCATGAAAGTGAAAAGTGAAAGCAAAGTCGCTCAGTCGTGTCCGACTCTTAGTGACCCCATGGACTGCTGCCCACCAGGCTCCTCCATCCGTGGGATTTTCCAGGCAAGAGTACTGGAGTAGGGTGCCAATGCCTTCTCTGGAAATACTATGCTACCAAATTATATTTAAGAAACTTCTTAAAGGAACGGGCTTCCCTGGTGGCTCAGACAGTGAAGAGTCTGCCCACAATGCAGGAGACCCTGGTTTGATCCCTGGGTCAGGAAGATCATCTGGAAAAGGAAATGGCAACCCATTTCAGTCTTCTCGCCTGGAAAATCCCATGGGTGGAGAAGCTTGGTGGGCTATAGTCTATGGAGTCACAAAGAGTCAGACAACTGAGACACCAACACTTTCACTTTCACTTTAAAGGAAGACCAAAGAGTGGGTTGTGAGAGTGACACTTTCAAATAAACATGCCAAATAATGCAATGAAGTACTATGCAAATTTGAATATTCTTAAATATTAAGAATATTAATATGTATATCTTCTTAAACATTCTAATATTATTAAACATTATTCTAATATTCAAATTAGAATACTAATTGTTCTAGTTTTAATACAGTTTCTACTAGACCAGTATTGACCTAATTTAAATGCAGGTCCTGTGGAACCAAATATAATTATTAAATTAATTCATTTTATCAATATCAAATAATAATAAAAATTAGAATGACCTACCTTATTAAAACTAACATCTCAGTTTTAAAATACAATACGTAGGGAGAACATATTACTGACAAGCTCAGAAATTGTGTGAGGCAATTTTTAAGCCTCAGTTTTTTAAACTATAATACTACATTTTACCAAATCAAAGACACTGATGCCATTACTTTTTTGATCTTACTAGAAGTATCAACAAAAAGTATTCATACAACTAGGAGAGGCCTGGCATTTGGCTAATAGCAATTTTAAGGTATTTTCACTTATAAAATGCATCACAAAATCAGAGATATGAAAACATGTAAAAATATGCATCTTAGAATTGATAAAGAGGAGTATTCTGCTAAGATATCTGGCCAATCAAAAAATATTACCAATCAAAAAATATTACTAACAGTGATAAACCAAATGCACTCTAAAATATAGTGTTTAAGATTTGACATTTTTAAAATATCATTAAAGAGATTACATCAAGTAATTATATAGGTAGCATTATAAAAGTAATGCTACCTGTAGAACAAAAATGCTACCTATATAATTATTGATTCAAGTTACGTGTGTTATGTGTTAGTCACTCACTCGTGTCCGACTCTTTACAACCCCACAGGCTGTAGCCTGCCAGGCTCCTCTGTCCATGGAGTTCTCTAGGCAAGAATATTGGGAAGGCCATTCCCTTCTCCAGGGGATCTTCCCAACCAGGGACTGAACCTGGGTCTCCTGCATCGCAGGCAGATTCTTTACTGTCTGAGCCACCAGGGATTCAAGTTATACTAGCACTCAAAGACCATCAAAACTTAAAGAGAAAAATGTTCAGGGTAAAAAGGTAGTTACTCAAGAGATCTGAAAGAGTTAACTGCAGGAAAAGAAGCAATTTATTTCTCAGCAACAGACTCAGATGCATAAATCCTGACATGCAGTATCATTAGATGCCAGGCCTGCTACTGTCTTCTTGCTGGTATCAGCAAGATGTTAATGGACCACAATTTACCAGATGAAATCTTAAGTGGAAAGCAAGAAAATTAAGAAGTTGTACAGCAAAGACTTTAAGACTTAGTTTAATCATCATTTAATACTGTATCTAGGTAAAGAAGAAGTGCTGATCAAAGAATGTACAGTACCATAAAAGAATAAATATAAAAGCAGTAAGAATTTTCCACATTTATAAATTTTCTAGGTTTCTTTGAAAATAAAGTTACTATGTTCAAATGTACATGAAATTTTGAATAACAAAATACCCATTCTTATTTGATAGCAGTTCTAATACTAACTATATTTTTTAATGACAAAAAACTTTCTTAAACTGACTTCCTAAACCTGCTTTCTTTCCCCCTCTAAAAATGTAGGCTATGCTGATTAAGGCAAGGAAAGCTTTTGGAAAAGGAACTTCAAAATGTTTTGGTGAGGTAGATTCATAATAAAGTATCATTTCGTCCGCCTAAAACCTCTGTACTTGGGGGATTCTCTGGTGGTCCAGCAGCTAGGATGTGCTTCCACTGCAGGGGACACAGCTTTGATCCCTAGTTGGGAAACTAAGATCCTCAAGCTGCAAATGGCAAACACAGCAAAAAAAAAAAAAAAACTCTCCAATTTATATTCCACAAAAAATTACCTAATCAGGATCAAAGAGCAATATAAGGTTCTTTCGGTTTAAAGAAAAAAACCAGTATCTAGCATATTTAACATATTACTCTATATTATCCTAAGCAAATTAAAGACCACACAGAAATTATAAAACCTTTACTGCTAAAATACTTTGAAGATCACCTTTTCTTTTCAACATGGTACTTTTATAAAGAAGTCAAGAAATTGGCTGTATAATAGCTAGATGGATTCTTCATCTGCCTAGCATCCTTTAAACCATGAGTTAAGAGAATTATGAAGTTAAATTCTTAGCAGTGTAAAAACAGACACCTTCCAAAGAAAGTTACAAGGATCATGAAATATGAATTACTATGGATTTTTTTTTAAAGAATACTTACGACTACTTCCAAGTTCTTCAAACAGGAACTTCACCTTTTCCCACTGTGTAGAATTTCTGTTATCAGGAAGATTCAATGGAACGAAAGCACTACAAAGGAGGAAGTAACTCTGCTTAATGGTTTTAAAGACAAAAGGTTGAATAAAAGGAAATGACCTGAAACTCCATTCTAGTAATTTTTTTAAGGTGAGGTCAACTTTCCCCCTCAGAGAATTAGCAAATCCAATCTGCACCATGTACAGAGGGGTGTGAGAAGTTTCTCATCCACGTGTTTAATATATCACATATTTGTTTTCATGATTTAGTTTCTATACTCAGTATAGTTTCCTTTGTAATCCTATGTATTTTATTTTCTGCATTTAAAGCTATTTTGTCCACAGCACAAAAAGGTTAAGAATCTCTTGCTAAATCAGAATAGAAGTCATGCTTTCAGTATATTTAAATGCATAAAAAAGAATAGAAGGAAAATACACTAGAATTAACAGTAAATATCTCATTGTAGAACTAGGGGTGATGTTTACTTCCTTAGTATTTTTCTGGGTATTTCAAGATTCTATCTAATGTATATAATGAAGTAGTTTCATTTATTTTTTAATCTACAACTGAAAAAAAGAGACAAAAAAAAAAAAGCACTTCATTATCTAGCTCAGAAACAAAACAAGAGACTAAACAGTTGAGCACCCCCTGTAGACTGTGCCTGTGAGCTCTACCTCCTAGCCAACATAATCTTAACTGCAAGCAAAGTGGTAAGATCTTTTTTTTTTGTAAAGGGGTAATACTGAATGAGTTCAACAATATATTAAGATAGTCATTCTGATAATGTATGCAAGTAAAACAAAGTAATTACTCTAATTAAAAAAAAAATTTTAGACCATTGCTTGCAGGTGGATTCTTTACCAGCTGAGCTACAAGGGAACCCCAAGAATACTGAAATGGGTAGCCTATCCCTTCTCCAGCGGACCTGCTCGACCCAGGAATCAAACTGGGGTCTCCTGCATTGCAGGTGGATTCTTTACTAACTGAACTATCAGGGAAGACCTTATTTGGTAAAACCGATACTTTTTATCCTTATAAAAAGATGAATCAGCAGACACAGCACGAGGTTATTTAAATTTCTATTTGCACTGACATCAATTTACTGCACTCATCTCAATCTTTGAGACTTATTTCTCACTACTTTTACATAGAAATTGATTATCCATAAGGAAAGAGCAATATATGTAAAAAATTCATTGTTTGTTTCCCTGGTTATAAAATAAAAAACAAATAAAACCATTAAGATGGAATCAAAAAATAAAGAACAGCTCATGCATAATATACTTCCATAACAGCATTAACTTATGTATTAGCACTTGAATAAAAATATAAATCAAGCCAGAAAATCTATATAACATTCTTCTATTTTATTTGGATGCAGTTTTTTCAGAGATATATATTTATATGGAAAAAACTGTACATGTATATTTTTGAAAAGTATACTTTGAACTTCTTAGTTGGAATACAGGGAAAATTTCTGTGTTGCACAAAATATTATCTCCAGTACTATTAAGACAGAAATATGTATTACAAATATCTAAAAACAGCATTCCTACTTAGAATATTCAGTATCTATATCAGTTTTATGTAACCAAAGGTTCTGTCCAGTGGGAAAAGAAAGTAATTAACTCTTGCTCTTGACACTTTCATGTTAAAGCTGCTGAATAGGGCTCTTAAACAATTCAAATATTTAGAGAAACTTGATGTGCCCAAAAACAAAAATCTTAAATGGCATAAACTATTGTCAGAATGACTTCAGGAAGACACTTACTCTGAAGCAACCAGCAGAGCACTAACATTCCAGCACTATTATCTTAGATAGAACTAGAGCGAGCAGCTAAAGCATAAACCCTAAGCAGGTTCACCAACCGCCTTGCCACCAGGACCATGTAATCGAAAAAGATATAAAATATCTTCTCATAAACTAAGAGCAACACCCATAAGCAGGATCCAAGAGTTATAACTAAATATGTCTATACGTCATGGGTGATAACATTCAAAACATTTAACAATGAAGCTTGAGCTTCCCTGGTGGCTCAGACAGTAAAGAATCTGCCTGCAATGCAGGAGACCTAGGTTTGATCCCTAGGTTGGAAGATCCTCTGGAGAAGGGTATGGCTACCCACTCCAATATTCTTGACTGGAGAATTCCATAGAGAAGCCTGGCGGGCTACATCTGTAGGATGGCCAACAGTAAGACATGACTGAGACTTTCACTCACTTCCCATGGCAAAGGCATTCACAAGGCAATATACGCTGCCCTTGGTTCTGAAGACCTTGCTGAACCGGGATTTACCCTGACTGGGCCAACGGTGCGGTAACTCAGGAGTAGCTGCTGACTTACGTGGAAGCATCTCAACCTTTTAACAACCAGAAGGGGTCAAGCAATGTTCACCAGTCAAATATCAGCCCTGCAGACAAAAACTTAGACAGAGACCTGCCGCGCAAGCACCTCCTGAAAGATGCAGAGGCCCCTTTAGTAGGAAGAGCCCAGGATACAGACACGTTCACTCTGATGGGGAGGCATTTACTGACATAGTTATATGCCTAGCAGGCATTTACTGAATGGTGATGATACTAAAGAAACCAAAAGTGTAACGAGATTTGTGTGGTTGAAAGCTACAGATATTTTCTTAACCTCAGTCTATCTCTCTCAAAAAAAAAAAAAAAATGGATCCAGCAAACTGTTTGTATCTATTCTTTACTCAAACTCTTTGCCCATTTAGGTTATTATGGAATGTTGAGCCAAGTTCACTGTACAGTAGGTCCTTGTTGGTTATCTATTTTAAATATAGTAGTGTATACACTAATTGAATCACTCTACTGTAAACCTGTAACTAACACATCATTGTTAATCAACTATACCCCAACATAAAGAAATGAATACAGAGAACCTCAACTTTCAAAGACACACAACACAAGATCAAGCTAAGAACTGAAATCCTCATAAGATTATAAATTGCCTTTCTGCTCTTAACAACAGTAAAACTGCTTAGAAAAAATCTTCAACACCCAATCTGAGTGAATTAGCTTAATACAGATTATCTCCTCAGGAAGGGACAAAGGAAAGGCTAATGAATTTCAGTAGACATGAAATTGAAATCAGGAATTTAGCAAAATTGAAAATAAGATTTTTGCCTCCTACACTCAATCACCAAGTCACATTTATCTTCCAAGTTGCCTACCTGTTTGCTCCTTCTGCTCTGCGTAACTACTCCAGTTCAGACTCTCACCTCCCACCTGAATGATGACAGTGGTAGCTAACTGCCTGATCTTCCTACCCGCCGTTTGTGTCTCACTGTCCAACTCCCAAATGCCCCTTTCCATGCATCCTTCAGTGTTGCAAAAAGTTCACACATATTTGCTTTCATGGATGCAAACACCAGTATATCCACACCTGCACTGCCTTTCAATTGCTCAGCAGGATAAAACTCAATGTCTTAAACACTGTATGTAAGATCCAGAGCCCACCTATGTGGCTAAGCTCATGGTCTGTCACTTGCCAACACAAACACCTGAAATGCCATCTTACAATTTTTTCTTTTGTACTGAAGGATCAAGACTAGATGGAAGGAATAAATGGAAGAACTGTACAAAGAAGATCTTAATGAACTGGATAACTATGATGGTGTGGTCAGTCAGCCAGAGCCAGACGTTCTGGAGCACAAAGTCAAGCAGGCCTTAGGAAACTCTGCTGTTAATAAACCTAGTGGATGCAATGGAATTCCAGTAGAACTATTCAAAACCCTAAAGGATGAAATTGATTTTTAAAAGTGCTGCACTCAATATGTCAGCAAATCTGGAAGACCCAGCGGTGGTCACAGGAGAGAAGGGTAGCACCAAAGAATGTTCTAACCATCAACAATTGCACTCCTCTCTCATGCCAGTAAGGTCATGCTTAAAATCTTGCATACCAGGCTTCAGCATTACATGAACCAAGAACTCCCAGACATCCAAGCTGGGTTTAGAAAAGGCAGAGGAACCAGAGATTAAAATTGCCAACATCTGCTGGATCATAAAGAAAGCAAGGGAATTCCAGAACAACGTCTACCTCTGTTTCATTGACTACGCTAAAGTCTTTGACTGTGTGGATCATAACAAAATGTGGAAAGCTCTTACAGATGGGAATACCAGACCATCTTACCTGTCTCCTGAGAAATCTGTATGCAGCTCAAGAACCAACAGTTTGAACCCTGAATGGAAAAACTGATTGGATCAGACTGAGAAAGGAGTACCACAGGGCTATCTGCTGTCACCCTGTTTATTTAACCTATATGCTGAGCACATCATGAGATGCCGGGCTGGATGAGTCAT
Organism: Aepyceros melampus; assembly: GCA_006408695.1. Taxonomy (NCBI): domain Eukaryota; kingdom Metazoa; phylum Chordata; class Mammalia; order Artiodactyla; family Bovidae; genus Aepyceros; species Aepyceros melampus. The sequence goes on from SJXQ01007740.1 coordinate 106,703, forward strand.
AAGCTGGAATCAAGATAGGCAGGAGAAACATCAACAACATCAGACATGTGGATGATACCACTCTAGCGGCAGAAAGGGAAGAGGAACTAAAGAACAGCTTGATGAGGGTGAAGGAGGAGAGTGAAAGAGCCAGCTTAAAACTAAATATTAAAAAAAACTAAGATCATGGCATCTGGCCCCATTACTTCATGACAAATAGAAGGGGAAAAGACTGAAGTAGTGACAGATTTCCTCTTCTTGTGCTCCAGAATCAATGGATGGTGACTGCAGCCATGAAATCAGAAAATGTTGCTTCTTGGCAGGAAAGCTATGATAAACCTAGACAGTGTGTTGAAAGGTAGAGACATTATTTTTGCCAACAAAGGTGTGTATAGTCAAGGCTGTGCTCTTCCCAGTGGTCATGTACAGATGTGAGAGTTGGACCATAAAGAAGGCAGAACACCAAAGAATTGATGCCTTTGAACTGTGGAGCTGGAGAAGACTCCTGAGAGCACCTTGGACTGCAAGGAGCTCAAACCAGTAAACCTTAAGGGAAACTAACCCTGAATACTTGTTGGAAGGACTGATGCTAAAGCTGAAGCTCCAATATTTTGGTCACCTGATGGAACAGCCAACTCATTGGAAAGTCCCTGATGCTGGGAAAGATTTGAGGGCAGAAGAAGAAGAGGGCATCAGAGGATGAGATGGCTGGATGGCATCACGCAATGGACATGAACTTGGGCAAACTTCAGGAAATGGTGAGGGACAGGGAGCCTCGGCGTGCTACGGGGTCGCAAAGAGTCAGACACAATTGGAGACTGAACAACAACTGGGGGAGGGAGGATTTAAATTCACATTCCACTTTTTATTTCATTCTTTAACTATTCCATGCTAACTTCATTGATGCCTTTGAACTGTGGAGCTGGAGAAGACTCCTGAGAGCACCTTGGACTGCAAGGAGCTCAAACCAGTAAACCTTAAGGGAAACTAACCCTGAATACTTGTTGGAAGGACTGATGCTAAAGCTGAAGCTCCAATATTTTGGTCACCTGATGGAACAGCCAACTCATTGGAAAGTCCCTGATGCTGGGAAAGATTTGAGGGCAGAAGAAGAAGAGGGCATCAGAGGATGAGATGGCTGGATGGCATCACGCAATGGACATGAACTTGGGCAAACTTCAGGAAATGGTGAGGGACAGGGAGCCTCGGCGTGCTACGGGGTCGCAAAGAGTCAGACACAATTGGAGACTGAACAACAACTGGGGGAGGGAGGATTTAAATTCACATTCCACTTTTTATTTCATTCTTTAACTATTCCATGCTAACTTCAGTTTCTCAGTTACCATATGGAAGAGACTCAATTGTGTTCCCTCCCACTCACTCCAGTATTCTTGCCTGGAAAATCCCATGGACGGAGGAGCCTGGTAGGCTACAGTCCATGGGGTTGCAAAGAGTTGGAGATGACTGAGCAACTTCACTTTCACTTTCCTCCTCAAATTACTATGTTGAAGGGCTAAGTCCCCATGCGAATGGTACCTGGATACAGGGTCCCAAGGGTGACTCTCTGACCTGATAGGACTGATGTCCTTGTAGGGAGAAGAACAGACACCAGAGCTTGCTGGTGGCCAGCAGAGAGGAAAAGCCGTAGGAAGGCACAGTGAGAAGGTGGCCATTTGCAAGCCAAGGAGAGAGCTCCCACCAGACACCAAACCTGCTGACACTTTAATTTTAGACTCTCAGCCTCCAGAACTGTAAGAAGTAAGTGTCCACTGTTGAAGCTAGCAAGCCTGTTGTATTCTGTTAAGACAGCTCAAGTAGATGGCTAAGTGGTAAACAATCCACCTGCTAAAGCAGGAGATGTAGAAGACATGGGTTCAGACTCTGGGTCAGGAAAATCCTCTGGAGAAGGACATGGCAGCCCACTTCAGTATTCTTGGCTGGAAAATTCCATGGACAGAGGAGCCTGGTGTGCTACAGTCCATGGGATTGAAAAGAGTTGGACACAACTGAGCATGCATGTACATTATTCCCAGCCCAAGTAGACTAATACAGATTTTGGCACTATGAAGCAGGTTTCTACTTTGTAACAAATACCTAAACATGTGATGTGATTTTGGAGCTAAGTGATAGGGAAACACCTAAAGACATTGGAGGTTGCATGCCAGAAAAAGTCTAAACTGCCCTGAACAGATTACTGATAAAAATGTGGATGTTAAAGGCAATTCTGGTGAGAATTCAGGAAGAAAAGAGTGTTTTAGAGAAAGCCTCTATTGTCTTAGAGAAGACATACAAGCTGTGAGAATGCTGTTAGAAATATGGACACAAAAGGTCATTTTGAGGAAATCTCAGCTAGAAATGAAGAATATGTTAATGGAAACTGAAAGAAAGGAGATCACTATTAGAAAGTGACAAAGAGCTTGGCTGAATAGTTTTATAGTGCTGTATGGAAGGCAGAACTACTCGTAAGAGATAAGACTGGATATTTAGCTGTGGAAAATTCTAAGCAAAGTGCTGGAAGGAGCAAGTTGGTTTCTCCATACCATTTATAGTAAAATGCAAGAGAGAGAGAGATAAGCAAAAAGGAACTATCCTTTTGAAAACAGTGAGAAGGCACGTTCTAAGAGCTTGGCTAAACAATCACTTGTCAAGGAGATTAGTACGGGTGGAAACCACTGATTTAATCAGCTGTCTCACAGAAGACAGGAATAGACAGGGTGACACCAGCAGAGACACAGTCAACCTGCACTAAGGTAAGGGAGCACAGATGAGACACAACAAGGGAAGGCTCTGAGACTCAAGATTCGTCAGGATGGGGTCACAGAGTTATTTAGCAGAGAATATGTTTTCATCCTTCAAGAAAGACCCCAAAGCCACTTCAGTTATCATCAGGGCTGCCGCTCCTACTAGACTAGAGGGCAAAGCTGCTTCCTCCTCAATTTCAGAAGACAGGGTCCTCTGCTCAGTTTAGCTGCCAGGGAGCTGATGCAGAGTCAAGGCAGCAGGACCAACACCTAGAATCAGGGGGTGGGGGAGGGCAGGGCTGTGGAGGGCCGGGGCAGTGAGCCACCCCTCGGTGGGCCTGGAGGGCAAAGCACCCATCAAAGATGATGATTATTCCTGAGCCTTAGATCTAAGGGACTCTGCCTAGCTAGGTTCTGAACTGGTTTGGCACATTCACATTTCCTTTCTGGTGTCTCCCTTTAGGATGGAACTGCCTGTCCTGTGCCTGTCCCACCACTGTGTCTGGAAGCATATAACCTGTCCTGTTGCACAGGTTCACTGCTGGGCAAGGGTTCCGACCAGGATGAGTCTTCAGATCTCACCCACACCTGATCTAGATAACATTCAGATGAGACCCAAGACTCAGATTCCATGCTGGGTTAAGACTTTTGAGCCTTGCTGGGATGAGCTAAGTGCATTTTGCATGTGAGAAGAACATGGATTTTGGGGGAGGCAAAGAACAGAGTGCTGTAGACTGAATTTGTCCCCACAAAATTGATGCTGAAGCCTCAATTGCCAACAGGATGGTATGTGGATACAGGGCCTGCAGGGAGGTTCAGTCAGTTCAGTTCAGGGGTTCAGTCCTGTCCGACTCTTTGCGACCTCAAGGACTGCAGCACACCAGGCTTCCCTGTCCAGCACCAACACCCAGGGCTTGCTCAAACTCAAGTCCATCGAGTCAGTGATGCCATCCAACCATCTCATCCACTGTCGTTCCCTCCTCCTCCTGCCCTCAATCTTTCCCAGCATCAGGGTCTTTTTCAATGAAGACAGTTCTTCACATCAGGTGGCCAAAGTATTGGAGTTTCAGCTTTAGCAGCAGTCCTTCCAATGAATATTCAGGGTTGATTTACCTTAGGATTGCCTGGTTGGATCTCCTTGCAATCCTTGAGACTCTCAAGAGTCTTCAACACTACAGTTCAAAAGCATCAGTTCTTTGGCTATCCGTTTTCTTTATGGTCCAACTCTTCACATTCATACGTGACTACTGGAAAAACCACAGCTTTGACTAGATGGACCTTTGTCAGCAAACCAATGTCTAGGGCTTCCCTGGTGGTTCAGAGGTTAAAGCATCTGCCTGCAATGCGGGAGACCTGGGTTCGATCCCTGGGTCGGGAAAATCCCCTGGAGAAGGAAATGGCAACTCACCCAGTATTCCTGCCTGGAGAATCCCATGAACAGAGGATCCTGGTAGGCTACAGTCCACAGGGTCGCAAAGAGTTGGACATGACTGAGCGACTTCATTTTTTTTTTTTTTTTAACATGCTTTGGCATTGCCTTTCTTTGGGATAGGAATTAAAATTGACCTTTTCCAGTTCTGTGGCCACTGCTGAGTTTTCCAAATTTGTTGGCATGTTGAGTGCAGCACTTTAACAGTGTCATCTTTCAGGATTTGAAATAGTTCATCTGGAATTCCATCACCTCCACTTGCTTTGTTACTAGTGATGCTTCCTAAGGCCCCCTTGATATAGGACTCCAGGATGTCTGGCTCTAGGTGAGTGATCACACCATCGTGATTATCTTGGTCATGAAGATCTTTTTTGTACAGTTCTTCTGTGTATTCTTGCCATTCTTCTTTATATCTTCTGCTTCTGTTAGGTCCATACTGTTTCTGTCCTTTATTGAGCCCATCTTTGCATGAAATGTTCCCTTGGTATCTCTAACTTTCTTGAAGAAATCTCTGGTCTTTCCCATTCTATTGTTTTCCTCTATTTCTTTGCATTGATCACTGAGGAAGGCTTTCTTCTCTCTCCTTGCTACTCTTTTGAACTCTGCATTGAGACGTGTATATCTTTCCTTTTCTCCTTTGCTTTTCGCTTCTCTTCTTTTCACAGCTATTTGTAAGGCCTCCTCAGAACACCATTTTGCCTTTTTGCATTTCTTTTTCTTGGGGATGGTCTTGATCACCGTTTCCTGTACAATATCACGAACCTCCATCCATAGTTCTTCAGGAACTCTGTCTATCAGATCTAATTCCTCGAATCTATTTCTCACTTCCACTATATAATCATAAGGGATTTGATTTAGGTCATGCCTAAATGGTCTAGTAGTTTTCCCTACTTTCTTCAATTTAAGTCTGAATTTGGCAATAAGGATTCATGACCTGAGCCACAGTCAGCTCCCAGTCTTGTTTTTGCTAACTGTACAGGCCTTCTCCATCTTTGGCTGCGAGAATAGAATCAATCTGATTTCAGTGTTGACTGTCTGGTGATGTCCGTGTGTAGAGTCACCTCTTGTGTCATTGGAAGAGGGTGTTTGCTATGACCAGTGGGTAGGGAGGTAACTAAAGTTAAATGAGGTCATTCGCTGGGACCCTAGCCAATGGGCGTGATGTCCTTTGAGAAGAAGAAGAGCCCCTGGAGACACGCTACCCCATGAAGCACAGGAAAGACCACATGAGAGCACCATGGGAAGGAGACTATCATCTCTTGAGCGGCCTCGTCAGAAAGCAAATTTGCCTGCACCCTGATCATGACCTCAGGGTCTAGAACTTCGAGAAAATAAAACGCCTGCTGTTCACAGCCGTGTGAGCAGACTAGTACAGGTAACCCTGAAACAGTGTGTGGGATTGGTGGTGCCAACCCTCTAGGCGATCACAACTTGAGTCTGACTTACACTTGTCCTCAGATAGGTGGTCCCTCCACACTCACGATCCTCAGCACCTGAGTTCCACAAACACTTATCAACCAACCTCACAGGACTGCAGGGCTGGCGACTACAGAAACCCATGTGTAAGTGGACCACACAGCTCAAATCCATTCAAGGGCAAACCGTATATTACAGCTGCTATCCACCATTTTTCTTTATGTAGTCTGCTGACCAATTTCCACCTCACCAAATTCTGATTCAAAGATTAATTCCTTTTATGTCTTACCTGATTCTGTAAAGCAGAATTTGCTACCCCACCATCAATCTCTGGCATCAGTCTCTTTAACTCAAGTATCTATCTGCAGCTCTCTCCACGTGAACTGTGAGGAGAGTTCACAACCCTCCATCTTTATTCCTAAGACTGCACAACCCACAAGGGCTCCAATGGTGTTAGCTGCATGATCTGCTTAAACCTAGACCACATTTTGGCCATAAAATTATCTACTGTTTTACCAAAAACAAGTTCATCACTTAACAAAAACTAGAGCATGTCACCTTCAAGAGTTTCAGGAAACGCAGCCCATCACTTAGCCTAGTGCCCCTCCGCAGACACACACATGGTAAGGAGATAACAGGACAGCACTGTGTGTCCTCCAGTCACAAGCTTCTGGCTGGTGAACTAGAGGAGCCCACGCCCTCCCCGCACATCAGGGCCCTCAGCAGATGTCCCACCACAAACATGCAGGAGAAAACAAGAGCCTGTCGGAGAGGAACGCTTTCATTTGCCCGAAAACCAGTGCACCGACCTGGAACTCCTTCCACTCGCATCCCTCTTAGACAAGAGGAAACGCCCTTGCCTGCACCGTCATCACAGCTGCCCACTGTCTGAGAGCTCCGCACACCCTTCCTTCTCACTTGCTACTCACCTGCCCATCAAGGCTCTCAGTATAAGCACAAAAGGGTTCCAGGACTGAGAAAGGAGGGAGGCGGCAGAGTGAGTAGTGTGTAGCAATCATCTAACTCATTTCCCACATGTTACAAAGGATAAAGCTCTAGTTCTCACTGCATGTTGCTAGTGGAAGAACAGAGACTAAACTCTCAGTTTCCTACAGCCTGACCTGGTGGCCTACTCTACATCCTTCCTGAAGGCTAAGACTGCCCATGAACCGTGCCGAGCTCGTGAGGATCCCTCAGCAAACCTGCTCCTCCTCCAGATCTGTCTGTGGATGACAGAGTCGCCCTTCCCGTGGAGTAAAGAACCTGGCCTTGCCCAAAGCGAGGTCTGAATTTTGCCCACGATTCTAGCATGTCATCCAGGTCACACCTGATGGGGCATCTGTTTTCAGGACAGGGGCTGGCCATACCCAGCTCCACGTGATAGGCCAGAAAGCCCATCATGCGATTCAGCACGGAGGTGAGATGACCATGCAGGCAATTACAGGCTATCAGTCGCTTAGACGTGCCGCAATAAAAATGCCACACGTGCTTCCCTTGTGGGAAATACAAGTAGCCCCCCAGCATTTTGAAAGTTCACTTTATGCCATTTCACTTTTCTGAAAGAACTACATTAGTACCTATTTTCACTAGGTGAAAGAAATCTGAAAAGAAAACTGTCACTTGGATGAAAAAGACAAAAGGCAATGACAATATCAGAGTTGGTTGTGGAGTCTGTTTACAGAGGCAGTGCACACCCTGAGCAGAGAGTGGCACCACCCAGTTCTGCCTTGGGAACCACACTCAGCGTCTCAGCATCCAGCCACCACAACCCTGACCTGGGTCTGTGGGCATCTGTGCTCTATCTGGTTTATTTTGTGCCTCCATGAGCAAGGTGGGTCCTCAGGGAATTGTTCCTTCCCTTTATGCCATTTCAGTTTACGAAAGGTTTCCAAGCAACCCTCTAGTTTGGGACGGCAGGGAATCTGTACTCCAAACGTGCTGTCACACATGGAAGCCAGAGGACAACAGTCACCTCACATCTGGAATCTTCCCAGACTCTGTCTTATGCATCTCTCAAGAGGCTGATTTTAATCTGTCTTCTTTACCTGTAATAAATGGTAAGTGAAGTGAAGTCACTCAGTCGTGTCTGACTCTTTGTGACCCCACGGAGTGTAGCCTACCAGGCTCCTCCATACATGGGATTTCCCAGGTCAGATTACTGGAGTAGGGTGCCATGTCCTTCTCCAGCTACCCTCCCAACCCACGGATCGAATCTGGGTCTCCTGCATTGCGGGCAGACACTTTACATTCTGAGCCACCAGGGAAGTCCTTGGTAACCATGGATATAATTGCTTTCAGTGAGTTCTGTGAATCCTTCTAGAGAATTACCAAAGCTGAGGGTGGTTTTAGGAACCCTGAAACAGCTTGCGGTTGATTTCAGAGGTGAGAGGAGCGCTCCTTGAAGTCTGCAGTTGGGCTAAGTCCAGACGCATCTATCTTCCTTTCCTCATCTCATACTCTCCACGCCTGCCCTGTGAGAAACCCCTACCAGCTCTCTCTCCAAACCACAGGCAGGATCTCCTCACTGCTGCAACCATCCTGTCTGGTCTGGGTGACTGCAAGAGCTCCTAACAGACATCAAGTTTCTAGCCTGACCACCACAAAGTCAACTCTCTATACACCATCCAGGAATCTCTGCAAAATGTCAGATCCGTCACTCCATGAGCAAATGCCCTCAGCAACTCTCCACTCCCTGAGGATGAATGTCAGAATGCTGCCAACGGCCGCAGGCCCTACTCAGGCAGCTCTGACCCCTCCTCTGCACCGTGGCTGGGACCAGCCCATCCACTCTGCTTGGTCCTGAAGGCACAGAGGCACTCTCGCCCCGGGCTCACCAACCTTTCCTCCGGGTGGAGAACATTGTGCTGCCCTCCCCTCACACACACGCACAGCTGGGCTCCCTACCTCCTCCAAGGGTCTCCTCATCCTGCCTTCTCAGGTCACACCCCCAACACGGCCTAGTCTTTCCTTTCTTTCTCTGCTCTCCTAACCCCCTGCAAAGAACCAATAAATTGCAGAAGAAACTTCAGAATCTGTAGTCTGGGAAAGATATCCTGGCTACTATGAAGATTTGTGATTTCACTGATGGTTCTCAGTCATGTTCGAAATAAGGAGCTAGCAAACTACTGAGGGCTCATGTGTGTAAATCAAGTTTCACTGGCACTCAGTCATGCCCTTTGGTTTATGCACTGTCTATGACTTACCGTAGAGCTACAGGAGGAGAGCTGAGTACTGCTACATGGACTACTTGGTCCACTAACCTGAAATACTATCTACTCTTTAAGAAAAGTTTGCTGATCTCTATTCTACGTAATTTAGATTTACAGATAAGGGACCCCCGACACTGACAAAGCAAATTCACATAACTAGACCTGGCTTCATTTAAAAAGCCAAAAACGACTTTAAAAATATATTTAAGAGCTAAAATAAACAATACCACTAGAACACATCTTTTCAACAAGTGGAAAACACAGGGCCTCCCCCAGCTGACATGGAAAAGGTCACATCTCTCCCAACAGTGACAGTAACTCAGGAACAAGTTGATAAGGGCTCACAGTGTCCAGTATGCAAAGAGGGTTACACAGGTGAGGAGGAAGCCCAACAGTGGCCCTGAAACCACTGCTTTGACAGCAGTTATATCGTGTTGTGGGCTTCCCTGGTGGCTCAGAGGTTAAGCATCTGCCTGGAATGCAGGAGACCCGGGTTCAATCCCTGGGTCGGGAAGATCCCCTGGAGAAGGAAATGGCAACCCACTCCAGTACTCTGGCAAGGAAAATCCCATGGAGGGAGGAGCCTGGTAAGCTACAGTCCATAGGCTCGCAAAGAGTCGGACACGACTGAGCGACTTCACTTTCACTTTCATATTGTGTTGTGGTTAGAACTGCATGATGCATGACCTGTATGTAGGAAGAGCTTAAATGGCAAGGACTCTACTCAGCAAACAGAGCCCTGGGGCTTCTGCAAACAACAGATTTAGCAGTGACAGACAGCTACATGACTTTCTATAGATAGACTTTGTGAAACTAAAGACCACCTCTGAGCCAGGGCTATGGGAGACTTATCACAGCTGTTAATTGTATCACAGATGGCTTTAAGAATCACTTAAGAAACCCCAGCCCATAATATTAATTCACTAAGTGTTTTTCTTCTCTAAATTTAAAGTTAGTATCTACAGATGGAATTGTATCTACAACCCAGTGCCTCTTATTCCTGAATTCTGAGTGATAATTTTGAAAGTGTGAAACTTGATTAGGTGGGTTTCCCCTGCCAGAATGGAACTGGTTCCTTCAAATCTTCCTAGGGTCCTGCTACCTGTCATGTTACCCTGTGACGGACATTTTCCCCTTTCTCCGACCTCCACCCTGTCATCAGCGTCCCTTATAGTAAACACAATGGAGCCAGAGCCCTAAAGTCCTGCTGATAGAAAGTCCTTCTGTTCTGATTACACAAAAGCATCTATCTTGGCCACATCAGCCATGAAATGAGCTCACATTAATTCAGGAATCTGACACCAGTGATTTTGCTTTTTCTTAAATCTTTAGAGAGCAAATCAAAGCAAAATTACAGTGGGAAGGAGAAAGTGGCTTCTCATGGTACTTTTTTTTTTTTTCATTTTTATTTTTAAAGACTACTTCATAAGATGCAGCTTCTGCAGAAACCAACATGACAAATGACATGTTTTAGGAGTCTTAACGTGGTAGGGATCTGATTCTGGTTCTTTTTTGGGAATGAGTTGGGCAGCATACAGGCACAAAAAGACAGAAGTTTGAAATCTTCAGTTCTGATGTTTTTTTAATTGATTCCCAACTCACTGTTTATCCTGGGGATCTTCAAATAATTTCCCTCACAGAAATTATTTCATTACTGCTTCTACAGCAAATGCATGCTTTTTATAACTCATCGGTCTTCAGGAACTGAGGTTCTATGCTGTCTCACTTTAATTTTTAAAGCCCATTTATCATCTCTGAAACCTTTCTGTTTGCTTGGTTCGGGCTGTACTTGGAGTCATACTGATTACTGTGATCACACCCACAACCTGACCTGGAGAGGTAGGCCTCTTTCAGCCTTATAGTGGTCCATGTACATGCACGTGCTCTTTGGCACACCTAGGTGTTCATGTGTATGTGTTAGCTGCTCACTCATGTCTGACTCTTTGCAACCCCATATACTGTAGCCCACCAGTCTCCTCTGTCCATGGGATTCTCCAGGCAAGGATACTGGAGTGGGTTGCCATTCCCCTTCTCCACAGGATCTTCCCAACCCACGGATCGAACCAGGGACTCCCACATTGCAGGGAGATTCTTCACCGTCTGAGCCACCTGGAAAGACTATTTCGTGTTTAAAGTTGAATCAATGAAGAAGCTTAAGAATGCTGCTGGAAAAAAAAAAATCAAGATCTATTTTAACAATGATAAATGTCTTTCATTAATAGGGAAAAATGTTTTCCAAAATGAAATTTTTTAATGTATTAAAAAATATACAAAAACTTACTGATATAAGTTTATAAAAACGTATGGAAAAGGAATTAAGAAAAAACTCATTAGAAATTCCCTAGTGGTCCAATGATTAGGATTCCATGTTCTCAGCGCTGAGGGCCTGGGTTCGATCCCTGATCAAGGTACTAAAATGCCACAAGCTGCCCAGCACAGCCAAGAAACAGAGGGAAAGCGAGACTGAAGGAGGGAAGCAGGAAGAATAAAAGAAGAGAGACAGAGAAATAAAAAAGAAAGAACTTGTTGACAAAGATTAATTCAAAGTTTTAAAGACTGATGCTTCAAATCTGAAAAGAGGTACAGACAAGGATTTTTCAGCAGTGTTGTTTACAAAAATGGAAAAACTGCAAACATCATAAATGTCCAAGTAGCCACCACTAGAAGACCAGCCAAATAAATTGTTATATCCTAAGAAGGGAATGCAATACACACAAAAATGATGCATCTATCCTGAAGAGATGCCTGCAATAAATCAACCAGTGATTACCAAAAATCACATAAAAAGTAATCACATCTGTATAAAATTACAACACAGAGGGTATAGGGAGAAGGAGCTTTCTGCATATTTGAACACATTAAAAAATATCTAGATAGAACAATGTAGTGGTTATTGATTGTTGGTATTCTGTTAAGATTTTCTTGATTTTCTTTCTTGGACTTTTATTAATGAGTCCTTATTACCATTATCATTATCATTAAAATAATGCTGTTTCCATTTTCAGGAAAAGAAAAATCAAAACTTACCCAACTAAGAGAAGAAGTGCACAAATCAAAACAAATCCCAAAGTATACTTCAGTGCCATTTTAACTTGCTAGATGTCAAAGGAAAAAAAAAAAACATTCCATTTAGTAAAACTTTTAAAATAAAAAGCATTCTCGCTAGAGTGCAACAGTATTTTCATGTTCAATATACATTTATATTGACCTGTACAAAGTTCCTCTTTATTGAAAAACAATGTATATAACACATCTTAAGTATCTTTCAGACTATACTAGATTTTTAAAATCTTTTCATGATTAGATCTCATGTATATTTTAGTACACCTAAAATATAATGAATTCTTTGTGGAAGACTTAACAGTAATTAATTTACTTCAATAAATACCAGAATATTTAATAGAATATTTCTCAAAATAGGGAGCAAACAGAATCTACAATGCCCATACCCCAATTCATCAAAATGCGTTAAGTAATAATTAAGCAACAATTATAATATTCAATGTATATGTTTGGATATTTATATAATAATAAAACATATACTTATAAAAATTTATTTCATAAATATGCATACACATATATAAAGCACATGCCATGCCAGGACTGTTTCTAAGAACTTTACGTATGTTAAACTCATTTCACACTTACAACACCCCTGAGATAGGCACTCCCATCCCTGCTTCAGAGATAAGGAAACTGTGGCCCAGAGCTTAAATAATTTACCATATGTCACAGAGGTGCCAAGGGATCAAACAAGGACTTGAAACCAAGAACTCAGTTCTTTAAAGTCTGTGCTTCCCTTGGTATACATAATATAAGCCAAAGTTTAACAAAAACACAACTAAACACTCTAAATACATGGAAAGAAAAGTTAATCTCAAAGGAAAAACTACATCAGTGAGAAAAGAAAACATGAGTTGTCTCTCAGCCTAATGAAATCTGTAAAATAATCACTCTTTAAAATGTACCTTTATGCTTCATATGATAAATTCTTATTCACAAAGGAGTTGAGACAGTCTTTAGGAAAATACCTAAGGTAAAGTTAAGGATGGTCAACCACAGGGGATGGGGAAGATGCACTTAGAAGCAGTGAAGAGAGGAAGCACTTGCTCATCCCTTTTTCAACAGCAAATCTGTGACTAGCCACTCTACCTTACACACCCTGGGTTTTCAAATACAGAATCACACAGTATCTGCAGATAATAATTCAACTTTCTTTATAAATATTTAAACAGTTTTTCCTCTAACAAATTGTACTGACTACCACTCTGGGAATCATTTAAAATATTGCTGATGTACTTTGTTAATGATCTTAATGCAAATGCTGTAAAGTTTTAATAAGCACGGCTATGCCTAATGCTGGCTTTTGAGTGAATATATTTGCTTATGTATTTAAATGTTACAAACCAAAAACAAGTTATAAAACAAATTCCTGTAGCTCAATAAAAAGACAAAATAAATTTATTCTTTTATGCTGTTTTTCCCTTAAATTAGAAATAAAGTGTTCAATTTTGGCAAATACCTTTCAACATACAATTTCTTCTAGGACCTATAAATTACTATATATTAATAGAAGTGCTGGTTCTAAACCACCAATGCATTCCAGAGACAGGCCCAACTCAGTTATATACTATATTAACGTGCTTCTAAGACGCTCCTGAATTCTCCCTGCTAATGTTTCAGTGAAGAGTTTTGTACCAAGACTTAAGTGACCTTGGCCTGCAGGTTTGGACATGCACGTGTGCTCTACTGACCAGGTTTCTGTATCGGTATTACTGTGGGATCAGTAAGGACAGTCTGTGAGTCCCCCTTTCCGTCCTACAACACAGGTCAGCAAACCACATCCTGTGGGCCACACGCAGCCCCTCCTACCTCATATCATGCTCACTGTACATTGGCCTTACACAGAAATAAGTTTGCTGACCCAGCTGCAGAACTGCTCAAGAACAAAAGTCACAAGTACCCTGTGACTTCTGAGCGCTGGAATATAGTTAGTTTGACCCGGGGTGGGCTGCAGGTATAAAATGCACTCTAAATTTCACAGAATGTGAAAAAAAGTAACATCTCATTAATAAACGTTTTTGACTATCTGAAATAATACTTCAAACATATAATATTAAATACAATGTGTCATGAAAAATAATTTTAATTGTTCTTTCTACTTATTTTATTGTGGCTACTAGAAAATTTTAAATTCACATGTGGATTACATTATATTTCTATTAGACAACACTGCTCGAGAATAAATTCAAAGTCACATTATTTGCAAACAGGAAGAAATAATCCCTTTCCCCCTAAATTGAGACCTCTAAAATAAAGCTACTTACAGTGCATTTACCAGTATCATCCTCATCCTTTTCTTCATAGTAGAAGTAGACAAAAGGGATCCAGAAGAACACACAGAATAATATAACAGAATATAAGGCTGCAGAAAGAATGAGATGAGATATAATAAAAACACACCAAATTAACAAACATTTCAAACACATAGGTAGACACACTCCAAATTCACTCCCCTATCTGACTCCTAGACCTGCAACTTGATATGTATGTATAATATCCAAATCAACCTTTCTGAACCCTGTTTCATGAAGTCAACACTATTATTATCACATAGCAAATCATAATTCAAGTTAACTTTGCGGCAGTTTTTAACAACAATCATGATACTAAATCTGTCAATAAATTGTAACCTCTAACATCTAAGGTCTTAAGATGTACACACCACAATACTAAGAACTTCCTGTGAACGATCTTATGTAAATAAACTTTAACTTTTATATTCTTTCCAACTTAATACTGAGTACAGCTGACACATTTGCCAGTCACTCAAGTTAAAGAAACAGCTGTAGCTGATATGATCCTTTTGTTGCAAATAATTTCTCCAATCTATGTCTAAAAGGAGAATAGAGGGGCAAGGAAGAGATGGTTAGATGGTATCATCCACTCAATGTGCATGAAATCTGAGCAAACTCCAGATAACGAAGGACAGGGAAGCCTGGCATGCTGCAGTCCATGGCGTCACGACAAGTCAGACACGAGCCAGAGACTGAGCAGGAGTCTAAAATATGCAATGTTATGAAACTGATCTTATGAAAATAAAAGTCAGGATAGGGTAAATGTAAGAAACAGTAAAATCAGATTCAGAGTTAAGTGATATGAAGTTCTATTTATCTGCTTTAAAATAACATCAGATTTGAGATACTTTCAACCAGTAGTCAATCAAAGTATTGTTTTTAATTCAACATAGAACTTGAAATTTCAACAGCTATAGATACAGTATTTAAAATAAAAACAACATAAACAATTTTTCAATCTCAAGAAACCTAAGAAATCTGTGTATTTACATTTATTTTCATACATTATTTCATGGGAAATAGTGAATATGTAATTATATAAAGGAACCACAGGATGAGAATCATTATACTCCTTTATCCAAAAAAGTATTATTAAAGGTTTGTTAGTAATATATAATACTTAAATTACTAACAAATTAAAATAGCTACTTTTAATTACTAACAAATTAAAAGTATTGTTAGTAATATATAATAAAGCTAAATTACTCATTCTCTTGGGAAGAATGACTATATAAATTAAGAATTTTTAAACATGATCTAAATAGTAGCTAGCACTGTTTCATTCTTCTGGAAGTCAGTTATGAAACAGCCCCCACTAAATGCAACCTAGTTAAAAAAAAACTCAGAACGAACCAGACTCTAAATAACTGATAGAAAGGTCAGAGATAATTTTTACTGCCCAATCACATGACTGTCAGCATACTGAATTATGGCACTACAGATACTTTGTGAAATCTATACAACCTCTTAATATTGTAAGAAACTAAAAATGATAGTAAATATTTAAGGGTAATGAATACTGATGTTTCTACTATAAACCAGAGAATTGCCAGAATTAACATTTTTATTACAAATCTAAGAGCCGTGGAAATAAATTAAATAAGTATTCAAAAAAGTACCAAAATACAGGTTGGACCATAAAGAAGGCTGAGCTCTGAAGAACTGATGCTTTTGAACTGTGGTGTTGGAGAAGACTCTTGAGAGTCCTGTGGACTGCAAGGAGATCCAATCAGTCAATCTTTAAAGGAAATCAGTCCTGAATATTCACTGGAAGGACTGATGCTGAAGCTCCAATATTTGAGCACCTGATGCAAAGAGCCAACTCTCTGGAAAAGACCCTGATGCTGGGCAAGATTGAGGGCAGGAGGAGAAGGGGACGCCAGAGGACAAGATAGTGGGATGGCATCACCGACTCAATGGACGTGAGTTTGAGCAAACTCCAGGAGATGTGAAGGACAAGGAAGCCTGGCGTGCTGCAAAGAGTCAGACAGAACTGAGCAACTGACCAACAAAAAGCTTCAAACACTTAAACATAAAAGGGAAAGTACTATACATCACCCTAAACACTATATCAGTATTGGGCCTGAAATAATCAAATGATTTGTTAAGAATAGGAAAAACCCTAAATTATAACAGAGCTTATTGGGCTGATAGCCACATGCCAAGCTTGCTAAACTGACAGATGCAGTAAGGTCTGGCTTCAGCCTCAGCATGTCCGTGTGTCTACTGCTTGGTGGCCTTGGCCTTGACAGGCACAGAGCCAACGACTATTTCATAAGCATTCCCAGTATTCAGTGGCCAATAAGCATGATTAACAAGGTGCTCATCATTATTCCCTGGTGGCTCAGACGGTAAAGCGTCTGCCTACAATGAAGACCTGGGTTCAATCCCTGGGTCAGGAAGATCTCCTGCAGAAGGCAATGGCAACCCACTCCAATATTCTTGCCTGGAAAATCCCACCAACAGAGGAGCCTAGTAGGCTACAGTCCATGGGGTCACAAAGAACAGGACACGACTGAGCAACTTCACTTTCTTTACTTTCACAATTACTAGTCATTAGGGAGATGCAAACTAAACCCATAATGAGAGGCTACAGACCTCAGAATGGCTAAAATTAAACTGACAATACCAAGTATTGACAAGAATGCAGAACATCATACCTTCCCATGCTCTTCAAGAGGGACTATACAAGCACAACCCTGTGGCGAACTGTCTAGCAGTTTCTCACCAAGTTAACACATCCCTACCATATACCCAGACAGCTCCACTCCCCCAGCAATGAAGTGCAGCCACACATGCAAAGTCTTTCTGCCCAGAGAAGACTGCCTGAGGGGCAGAGTCCAGGGTTCTTACTGGTGATTTATAATGCAGGCACAACTGCCTGAGTGACCAGTTAAGATTACCCAAAGTACAGACTCCAAGGAGGACAGCAGCTATACCATAAGTCACAGCATGATCTAAACAAGCTGGACTGCATGATTCTGTATTCAGCAGGATATATCCACTAATCAGTACTATCAGGGGACAGCTAAGGGCCAGGTTTCCAGGTCAAGGGTCAGCCACATAAGCAGGGCCCCCTGAAGATATGCGAGAGGGAAACTATCGAGTCTGATTCACAACAAGGAAGCTGACAGCAATATTATTAATAGTGATCAAAACCTGGAAATGACCCAAATGTCCATCCACAGGTGAACAGATAAGCTGAGTGGTACAGTCATACAAACGGCAATAAAAAAGAAACAACTATGAATACCTGTGATAAGGATGGACCTCACAGACCTTAGCTGAATAAAACAGCACAGACACTGGAAGATGTACACCTTCTGAAAGCTGCTCAGTCACATCCGACTCTTTGTGACCCCATGGATATAGTCCATGGGATTCTCCAGGCCAGAATACTGGAGTGGGTAGCCTTTCCCTTTTCTAGGGGATCTTCCCAACCCAGGGATCAAAGCCAGGTCTCTCGCTCTGCAGGCGGATTCTTTACCAGCTGAGCCATAGAGAAGCCTACACCTTCTAGTACCTTCTAAGTAAGTGAAGTCGCTCAGTAGTATCTGACTCTTTGCAACCCCATGGACTGCAGCCTACCAGGCTCCTCCGTCCATGGAATTCTCCAGGCAAGAATACTGGAGTAGGGTGCCATTTCCTTCTCCAGGGGATCTTCCTGACCCAAGGATTGAACCCAGGTCTCCCACACTGCAGGCAGATGCTTTAACCTCTGAGCCACCAGGGAAGCCCAAGTACCTTCCAGTACATCTTAAAGAAGTTCCAGAACTAGCAAAACTGGCTTATTATGAAGTAAGTCAAAAAAGTATTTGAGAGCAGTTAAGGAAATGGCAACCCACTCCAGTACACTTGCCTGGAAAATTGTCGGGAGCCAGAGTGAGGAATCCCACCCGTGACAGGGTCACGTGGCAAACTCAGATGGCAGGGCAATTTGAGTCATCGGATTTCTCCCTGGTTTTTCCTGAACATGTGGCCCCCAAAACAAAAATTTGTCTGTTTTCCCATTTCAGCCCAACCCCCCTTTGATAATGCTATAGCCTGCCTAAACAGGTTCCCCTAACTTTCTACAAGCTTGTGAATTGCTCACAACCTCCCAACTGTGAGGGGCACAAAAGCCTAAAGTTTCAGAGCCTTTTCAAATTCATATTGGTGACAGGATTTCACAGTTGACTCAATGATTGCTGCCAGACTTCCTTATTTTTCTATCTATCAGGCACCCAGGAAGATGTAATCAATGCAAATGAGATATGGAAAAGGATATCTAGTAGTTTTGATGTTAGCAATACTAGACTTTTGCTAAAATCACTGTACTTCCTTTTATTACAAACTGCTGTATTTTTATTTAGTGTTTTCTGAGAGTGGCATTCAGACTTTGGAAAGATTAACACAAATGAGTCTTCTGGTTAACAAAACTTCATCAGAAGAGAGCCATAGAAATGTTAATAGGCCTCTTGGCCAGAAGATAATGTAAACCACCTGAGACTTTTGTAACAGGAGAGTATGCAAAAAAGAAAGCCTTGTCTCAGTGAGGGTCAGGACTGCTACCTCTGCGTAACTCTGCATATTCTATTATGTACAACTTGGGGTATATAAGCTGATTTTGAAAAATAAACTGCCCCTTTTTTCCCCTTTTCCCCCCCTTCCTTTTTTTCCCTTTCCCCCCCTTTTTCCCCTTCTCCCCTTCCCTCTCGGAGAGTCTTGCACGGATGCTGGTCTTCCCCCGTGTCTCCTATTTTCTCTAATTTCTGGCTGAATTCCCATCTGGGGCACGGAGCCTTGCCATGTCTACTTACCTGTCCCGGCTGCTAAGATCCGTGAGAGAGCCCAGGGCAGGGCACTCTCCGATATTCAAACGGAAGCCGGTGGCCTAACGTAAATGGTGCAAACCTCTTGTCTCAAGGTTTTATTGGCTTTCCACGTAAACCAAGTTATTCAGCCTTCTTTTCTCCATCTTAATTTTCCTACTATACTATTTCTTCCTAATCTATTCTTATATTTCTAAATAAATAAGTTTTTCCTCGCCGACGCCGTCCCCCTTCAAATCACCCTGGATCCACCAGGGCTAGACCCCGGCAGAAAATCACATGGGCGGAGGAGCCTGGTAGGCTACAGCCCATGGGGTCGAAAAGAGTCAGACACGACTGAGCGACTTTACTTCCACTAACTTTCATGCACCGGAGAAGGAAATGGCAACGCACTCCAGTGTTCTTGCCTGGAGAATCCCAGGGACGGGTAGCCTGGTGGGCTGCCGTCTATGGGGTCACACAGAGTTGGACACGACTTAGCAGCAGCAGCAGCAACTGACTCTGAAGAGACATGAAATGAACAGCAACCAAAAATCTCATACGTTGCTGGTAAGAATATCCAGAACAAGTTTCTAGGAACTGACATCTGAGGAAGGAAGTGGGGAAGAAACACAGTTCTGAAGAGACTCTAGGACACTGGTCTGTGCAGGGCTGCCCTGACACCACATCCCAAGCCATTTGCTTGTAATCAGACTGCTCTTTTCAGTGTCCTTCAAAAAGATTTTCTTTCCTTTAGCATGTAAATGTTAAACTGTAAAGAAGGAAACTAAAAATACATTGACATTTTCATGTGTTTCAGATCAGTTCTAATGCCAAGTTGGTACTATATATCTGTAAATGAAAAAAATGCTATCATGAAACAAGAGAAACTGATTCTTTTAAAGTTATACTTCCAACTGATAGCTGTTTTCCAAGGAAAATTATTATTAATTCCAACAGGAATGACACTCTCAAATCCTGACATCTTTATAAAATACATTTCACTTCTAACAGTTTTTGTTAAAAGATCGCTACTAACAAGTAAAAGATAAACAGACTTTTTGGTTTAATAGTCCCACTAAAAAAAAAAAAAAAAACCTAAAAAATAAAATTTAAACCTCACATCTACAGAAATTGGCAGAAATTAAACTCATAAAACAAGTTATTTTTTTAAAATAAAAATAGCAAAACAAGTGAACAGAAAGCCGTCAACTCTCAAAAAGCCAGACAAAAACTGTGGCAAAGAATACATGATAATTCTTAGGATGTTTTAAATACACACAAAGCAAACAATGTATCCTTTGAAAACTGCATTTTTAAATTATAACTCACATAAGAATTAACTTGGACAAATCAGGCTTTGGAATTTCTAGACATTCTTTATTCCTCCCGATTACCAATGAGAAATCTGAGACATAGAATAGCTCAGTCAATGTTGTAATAGTATAATTAATTATTACAAAGCTTTTTGTTTTAGACCCTCAAAGTATTAAGATATTCTGGGAACTCTAAAAGCCTTCTAAAATTATCCCACTGGCCCAGCTGAAGCAATCTGGGGTAACACTGCCAGCTGCACGCACAACACCCATTTTCCTTTCAGCTCACTCTCCTTTTTGTCTTTCTTCCTTCGACTTTCTGCCTGAATTGTACACATGACAGCTTAGATTCCAGCCCCGTCTCTGGTCTCTGTGGTGGCCTCAAGGTGGGAATCAGGTACTAAGGACGGAGAGCAGAGGGAAGCGAGCGGAGGCCCTGCATAATGCTGCAACACAGACCTGGGTACCTCTCTCCAGTCTTACTTTAAGAAAGATGGAAAAACCATTCTGGCCATTTATTTCCAATCTGTTCACAGCAGCACAGAATGTTGCAGGAGAAATGGGGTAACCCAAACATTCACCCCTGAGCTGTCATGTCCTTGGTGGTCCTCTCTGGAGCAGTCAGTAGATGAAGCTCAATTAGTCTGTGCCCCTGAACATGGCAGCATCGTGATGGGCGACCTAGTACAGGTTTGAAACAGACTTCCCCTGATGATCAGCAGGCCCTCTAATAAACACCAGGCCCTCCAGCTAAAATGGGAGGTATTGTTGCCTGATCACTGAATAAAGAGACCAAATCTGTTATTGTTGTTCAGTGGTGTGCAAATCTTTGCAACCCCATGGACTGCAGCACGCCAGGCTGCCCTGTCTTTCATCTCTTGGAGGTTGCTCAAACTCATGTCCATTGAGTCAGTGATGCCATCCAGTCTCATCCTCTATCGTCCCCTTTTCCTCCTGCCTTTTGTCTTTCCCAGCATCAGGGTCTTACAGTGAGTCAGTTCTTCACATCACGTGGCCAAAGTACTGGAGCTCCAGCTTCAGCATCAGTCCTTCCAATGAATGTTCAGGACTAATCTCCTTTAGGATTGACTGGTTTGATCCCCTTGCAGTCCAAGGGATTCTGAACACCACAACTGTTGGGAGTTTTCTCCAATACTACAGTTCAAAAGTGTCAATTCTTCAGCGCTCAGCCTTCTTTATGGTCCAGTTCTCACATTAATACATGACTAATGGAAAAACCACAGCTTTGACTAGATAGACCTTTGTGACAAAGTAATGTCACTGCTTTTTACTATGCTGTCTAGGTTGGGCATAGCTTTTCTTCCAAGGGGCAAGCGTTTTTTAATTTCATGGCTGCAGTCACCATCTACAGTGATTTGGGAGCCTAACAAAATAAAGTCTCTCGCTGTTTCCATTGTTTCCCCATCTATTTCCCATGAAGTGATGGGACCGGATGCCACAATCTTAGTTTTCTGAATATTGAGTTTTAAGCCAGCTTTTTCACTCTCATCTTTCATCTTCATCAAGAGGCTTTTTAGTTCCTCTTTGTTTTCTGCCAGAAGGGTGGTGTCATCTGCATATCTAAGGCTATTGATATTTCTCCCAGCAATCTTAACTCCAGCTTGAGCTTCATTAAGCCTGGCATTTCACATGATGTACTCTGTATAGAAGTTAAATAAGCAGGGTGACAATATACAGCCTTGACGTACTCCCTTCCAAAGTTTGAACCAAGCCGTTGTTCCATGTCCAGTTCTAACTGTTCCTTCTTGATCTGCATGTCAGGTGGTCTGGTATTCCCATCTCTTGAAGAATTTTCCCCAGTTTATTGTGATCCACACAGTCAAAGGCTTTGGTATAGTCAATGTAGCAGAATTAGTTTTTCTGGAATTCTGTTGTTTTTTTCTACGATCCAACGGATGTTGGCAATTTAACTCTGGTTTCTCTGCCTTTTCTAAATCCAGCTTGAACATCTGGAAGTTTTCAGTTCACATACCGTTGAAGCCTCACTTGGAGAAGTTTGAGCATAACTTTGTTAGCATACAACCTAAGTGCAATTGTATGGTAGTCTGAACATTCTTTGGCACTGCTTTTCTCTGGGATTGGAATGAAAACTAACCTTTTCTAGTCCTAAGGTCACTGCTGAGTTTCTACATTTGCTGATATATTGAGTACAGCACTTTAACAGCATCATCTTTTAGGATCTGAAATAGCTCACCTGGAATTCCATCACTTCCACTAGCTTTGTTCATAGTGATGATTCCTAAGGCCCTCTTGACTTTGCGTTGTAGATGTTTGGCCCTAGGTGAGTGATCACACCATCGTGGTTATCTGGGTCATTGAGATCTCTTTTGTGAAGTTCTTCTGTGTATTCTTGCCACCTCTTCTTAATATCTTCTGCTTCTGTTAGGTCCATATTATTTCTGTCCTTTCTTGTGCCCATCTGTGCATGAAATGTTCCCTTGGTATCTCTACTTTTCTTGAGGAGATCTCTAGCCTTGCCCATTCTATTGTTTTCCTATATTTCTTTGCATTGTTCACTGAGGAAGGCTTTCTGATCTCTCCTTATTATTCTTTGGAACTCTGCATTCAGATGGGTACATCTTTCCTTTTCTCCTTTGCTTTACACTTCTCTTTTCACAGCTATTTGTAAGGCCTCCTCAGACAACCAAATGGCTGCCTTTATTGCATCTCTTTTTCTCGGTGATGGTCTTGATCCCTGCCTCCTGTACAATGTCACAAAACTCTGTCCATGGTCCTTCAGGCACTCTATCAGTTCTAATCCCTTGTATCTATTTGTCATTTCCAATGTGTGCCCATTAGAAATTTGATTTAGGTCATACCTGAATTGCCTAGTGGTTTTCTCCAATTTAAGTCTGAATTTGGCAATAAGGAGTTCATGATCTGAGCCACAGTCAACTCTCAGTCTTGTTTTTGCTGCCTGTTTAGAGCGTCTCCATCTTCAGCTGCAGAGAATATAATCAATCTGATTTTGGTGTTGACCACCTGGTGATGTCCACATGTTCAGTCATGTCTTGTGTTGCTGGAAGAGGGTGTTTGCTGTGAGGGTGTGTGCCATTGCATTCTCACGGCAAACTGTTGGCCTTAGCCCTGCTTCATTTTGTACTCCAAGGCCAAACCTGCCTGTTATTGTCAGATATAAATCATGCCTCCTAATCTGATGAAAGGGCTTCTGTGGTAGCTCAGTGGTAAACAACCTGTGTGCCAATGCAGAAGCAGCAGCTTCGATCCAAAGGTCAGGAAGATCCTCTGGAGAAGAAGATGGCAAGCTGCTGGAGTATTCTCACCTGGAAATCCCATGGACAGAAAGAGTTTGGAAGCTATAGCCCATGAGGTCTAGAAAGAGTTGGACATAACTTACCGGCTTAGTGATAAACAACATCAATTAACAACAATTCAATGAAACCACTGTTTTCATCCTTGCTGGAAGTATTGCCATATGGCTATAAAGAATTCTAAAACCAGCTGAGTTCAGCTGCAGGGTTTGAAGAGTAACAGTCTTGTGAAAGGGTCACAGGGAATACTAGTACAAACCGCCATGCTCACATCCCTTCCCTGATGACCACTAACATGTAACAGATCCTGGGGGAAAGAACCACATGGAAGTGCCAGGTGGTTCACGGCTCTCTCTAAACACGGAAGGGGCACCTCTCGATTCAGTTTAGCAAACTAGCAGAGTCTTCATACTCAAACCTGATGAGAAAATGATAAATGAAAATCACAGCCCAGTTTCACCTCTAAATCAAGCTTTAAAAGAATCCTAAACAAGGTGGCAACAAATGAAATCTAGCAAAAAAATTAAAAACAAACCCAAAAAGCCACCACCATGACCAATCTAGGATGATCCAAGGAATGCAAAGATGGTTTAAGAACAATCTATTCATGGAACACATCACTTAGGAGAACGAAAATATGAAACAAACTTCACATGTTTATCTCCCCTGACAAATGCATTCAATTCAACCAACATCTACTGAGTATGTTCCAGGCATCATTCTGGGGTCATGGACCAGAGCTCACATCTTCCCTCCTCTCACACGGCTTACTTCTAGTGGGGAAAAGAAAACATTTAGAATCACTAAATTAAACTACTCAAAGTACATTAAAAAAAATCTTGAATCAGTAACAAAAACACATCCCAACTGCCAAAAGGTACTTGAAGCAGAAAGCTAAAAAAGCCAATAAATGTTAAAAGATATGCAACTTCATTTCCAATTAAGAGAAATGCAGATTAGTGAATTATCACCTCACATTTGCCAAACTGGCAAAAACTACAAATACATGGTGATATCAAAGTTCTGGGTCCAGAACAATAGAAAGAGTACAGCCTCCTAACAGGACTTAAACTGGTACATTTAGAAAAATGATGGTGCACTATTTAGGGTGTTGAAGCTGTACATGACTTATAACCCACTGATTCCATTGTATGTATTTTTGCGCACACACAACAGGAAACATGTACAAACACGTTCACCGTTTGTCCAAATGTCCAGAATGATCACCATGCAGCATATAGTCACACACAATGATAATAAAGTGCATCTTATGCAGTAACATGTGTGAATCCTAGGGACACGTGACTTGAATGAAAACAAGCAAATAATTCCATATACGGTTCAAAAGTACAACTAAGGATATAGCATGGTAATACTGCAAGGCAAGTAAGGAATTAACACAGACTGAATTTAAACAGTGTTTATTTCTAAGGGGTTGGGGAGGAGATGGCATCGGGGAAAGGCACATAGGGGACTGCAAAACGCTGGCTTCAAATCTCATACCTTGTCTGCTTAATAAATACTCTGCAAGTATAAAAGTATTACGTGTTGAATAAATGACAAAGCTGTCAACATTTGCAAAACAGCTGTGGCAGGCAGCCTCTAAAGTGGCCAACATCTCTGATACTCATGCCCTGCTTCTGGGTGTGGGCTGGACTAGACTCACTGCTGATAACCGAGTATGAACAAAGCGGGGATGAGTGACTAAAGAATTCTGGCTTCTATCTTGCTTTCTCCCATGTTATGAGCTGCCCTATGGAAAGTGCATGCGGCAAAAGCTGACTTTGCTGAACACAGACAGCCCAGGCCTGAGGCCACCTCTGCCCACGCCCCGGGACACCGCTGTCCCTGCTGACGGCCGCATCTGGACCCCTGACCCACAGGGACGTGAGATAACATCCATCTGTTGTATTAAACTAAGACGTTTGGAGGTAATATGTTACACAGCAAGAGATCATTTGCACCATTGCTGGTAACACAGCAAAGTGATTAAAACATTCTGATGCATGATCTGACAGTATAGAACTTTCAGAATAAAATGTTTATAGGTTCTGACTTAGATACATCATCTGACATGGTCTGAAGAACAATCGTTCCTCTTAAGGACTATTTTGGTTGGTTGTTTCCTCTCTCTTTCAAATTAATTCCAAGGTTTATGCTGCAATGCTATTTTTATAACAAGAAACTGTTAAAATCTTAAATTATACACTCAGGGAAAAGGCTAAGCAATTTACAATGTAACGCACAATTGTGTAGAAACTAATGATGACTAGACTGTTGACGCCAAAGCTACTTAGAAACATTAGCTGAAATACCAACACATAAAATACACATAAACAGTACATAAATAGACATAATGCAGATTAGCGTTACTGACAATTCTTGGAAGCCATGTTGTGTGATACACAAAGAACCACATTCCAGTTTATAAACCTTGGTAATTCATAACTTTTCAGCCTTGTTTTTCACGTAAGATTCTAACTTTAGAAAACAGAAATCATAAAAATGCAAGTCCCCTCAAGTTTTAGGTCATAATAATAGCAGCTGTCCTGCACTAACACCCTGTCATATATCCAGCACTGTGCTATACTCTTCACTTATATCTGCTCATTAACTATTTCCCCAACAACTTTATAATAAAACCGACATATCAGAAAATGCACAAATTTTAAGTTGACAATTCAATGGTTTTTAGTAAATGTATACACTTGAGTAACTAGCATATCCATTTTTAGAGCATTTCCATTACTTCAAACAAGCTGCTTTGTGCCATTTGCAATTAACCACACTCCAACTCCTAGTTTGAGGCAAGGACTCATCTGCTTTCTGTCTCCAGAGACTTGCCTTTTCTGGACATTTCATACTGAGGTAATTAAACAAGAGGTAGTCCTTTGCATCTGGCTTCTTTTACTAAGCATGGGGCTAAGAGAGTTTTCCTCTTTTTTTCTGTAAAGAGTCAGATCTTATCTCAGTTCCGCAGCCTAGACATCTCTGTCACACCCACTGAGCTCTGATGTTCCAGCATCAAAGTGGCCACAGAAAACAGGAATGCCAGTTCGCCGACCCCTGACTTACACTGCACCACAGAACACATTTCATTTAAACACTCACTGGTTGCTGGACATGTGGATTCTTTCCAGTTCTGCGCTATTATGAAAAATGGTGCTGTGGAATCTGCATATATATCTTCATGTGGACATTATATCCATTTCTCTCAAGCATATTCCTTGAAGTGTTACTGCTGGGTCACATAGTTTAAACTAAAAAATTGAACATTTCCAGTTCAGTTCAATTCAGTCCCGTCCGACTATTTGCGACCCCATGGTCACAAAGCCTGCAGGATTCCAAGCCTCTCTCTCCATCACCAACACCCAGAGCTTGCTCAAACTCATGTCCATTGAGTTGGTGATGCCATCCAACCATCTCATCCTCTGTCGTCCCCTTCTCTTCTCGCCTTCAATCTTTTCCAGCATCAGGGTCTTTTTAAATAAGTCAGCTCTTCTCATCTGGTGGCCAAAGTATTGGAGTTTCAGCTTCAATATCAGTCCTTCCAATGAATATTCAGGACTGATTTCCTTTAGGATGGACTAGTTTGATCTCCCTGCAGTCCAAGGGACTCTCAAGAGTCTTCTCCAACACTACAGTTCAAAAGCATCAATTCTTCAGCACTCAGCCTTCTTATGATCCAGCTCTCACATCCAAATGTGACCACTAACTGTGAAAAATCACGGTTTTCACTATATGGACCTTTGTCAGCAAAGTAATGTCTGCTTTTTAATATGCTGTCTAGGTTGGTCATAGCTCTTCTTCCAAGGAGCGTCTTTTAATTTCATGGCTGCAGTCACCATCTGCAGTGATTTTAGAGCTCCCCAAAAAATAAAGTCTATGACTGTTTCCCCATCTATCTGCATTGAAGTGATGGGACCTGATGCCATGATCTTATTTCTTTGAATGTTGAGTTTTAAGACAGCTTTTTCACTCTCCTCTTTAATGTTCATCAAGAAGCTCTTTAGCTCCTCTTCATTTTCTGCCATAAGGGTGGTACCATCTGCGTATCTGAGGTTACTGATATTTCTCCCTGCAATCTTGATTCCAGCTCAACTTTTAGGAAAGTTGAAAACTGCTTTTCAACCCAACACACCATCTGATATTTCCAACAGCAGTGTTTTAACTTTCTAATTTCTCTGGATCTGTCAATACTTGGATAGTATCTGGCTTTTATTACAGCCATTATGAACTGAATGTGGGTCTGCCCCAAAATGCACAGGTTGAAGCCCTAACCTCCAGTGTGATGGTGTCTGGAGGTGGGACCTTTGGCAAGCAATCAGGATTAGCCCAAGTCCTGAGTAGGACTCCATGGCATGATCTGAGTGTTTAGGGTAAAAGGAAGAGAGGGCCGGTCTCTGTCTCCCTCTCCTTCCCCCAGTCCCCATGTGAGGACACAGCAAGAAGGTAGTCCTCTGCAAGTCAAGAGAGGAACTGAATCTGTTGGCACCATGATCGTATGCTTCCCAGCCTCTGCAACAGTGAGAAATACATGTTTAAGTCACCCAGTCTGTGGTATTTTCTTACAGAGCCTGAGTTGAGATAATCATTCTAGTGGGTGTGCAGCAGTATCTCACTGGGGATTTAATCTGTATTTCCATAATGCTTAACAATGTTGAACATCTTTTTATGTGCTTACAAGCAATTTAGAAATCATTATTGATTAAGGAAAGGAGAAAGTGAAAGTGAAGTCACTCAGTCGTATCCGACTGTTTGCGACCTGTGGACTGTAGCCCACCAAGCCTTTCCGTCCATGGGATTCTCTAGGCAAGAATACTGGAGTGGGTTGTCATTTCCTTCTCCACATTGTTGATTAAAGTATGCTCAAATATTTTGCTAATTTTTAACTGTTTGTCTAATTAGTGATTGGTAAGAACTGGTATTATATTCTGTATACAAGCCTTATACGACATAGGATTTGCAAGTCTGTGACTTCATTTTTTTAAACTGTCTTTTGAAAGGCCACATTTTTAATTTTGATAAAGTAGAATTTATCAAGTTTTCTCTTATTTGCACCTTGTAAATTTTGATATGCAGTATTTTTATTCTCATTCAGTTCAAGCTGAGGAGGGAAGAAGTGGTAGAAGGAAAGCAATAGACCTAGTCCAAAATATTACACACTAACCACTGTCCTTACCAGTCTGCAAGTATAAACAGTCCTCTGGTGATTTCCAAAGCACTGAAGTTGTTCTTTTGTCAATTCTGTATTGCTTTTGGGGGAGAGGCTCTGTCAACCTCCTTACTTGGCCATGTGTGAAGTCACAATCCCAGCCAGATCATACACTCTTACCGTGGAAGTACAAATTATCCCTTCTCATATACACAGTGCTATGGACCATTTCTGTCTCCCCAAAATTCATGCACTGAATCTAACCCCAGTGTGTTGGTGTTTGAAGGCAGGAGGTAATCAAGTCATGAGAGTGGCACCCTCGTGAACGGAATCGGTGCAAGACAGAAGACACATGAGAGAACCTGCTCTCTCTCTGCTGTGTCAGGACACAACAGGAAGACTGGCATCTGCAAACAGGAAGCAAGCCAGACGCCACACTGTTAGCACCTTGATCTTAGGTTTCCCAGCTTCCAGAACAGACAGAAATAAACGTCTGTTACTAAGTCACCTAGTCTGCAATGCTTTTGTTATAGCAACCCCAACTGATTAAGACAGTACTAAAAAGTGGTCACATTATGGATAAATGTTTTGTTTTGTTTTGTTTGGCCACACTTGCAACTAGTAGGATCTCAGATCCCCGATAGGATCAAACCCGGGGCCATGGTAGTGAAAGCCTGGAATCTTAACCACTGGGCCACCAGGGAAGTCCCAGATTCTGGATAATTATGAAAGCCAAGCACAAGAGAACATTATACATATTTGATACAACTTGTGAAAAAATAAAGTCAAAGATGGTTTCTGGACTGAAGTAACTCAGTAGTCAAGGCTATGGTTTTTCCAGTACTCATGTATGGATATGAGACTTGGACTATAAAGAAAGCTGAGCGCCAATGAATTGATGCTTTTGAACTGTGATGTTGGAGAAGACTCTTGAGAGTCTCCTGGACTGTAAGGAGATCCAACCAATCCACCCTGAAGGCGATCAGTCCCGAGGTTCACTGGAAGGACTGATGTTGAAGCTGAAACTCCAATACTCTGGCCACCTGATTCAGAGCTGACTCATTTGAAAAGACCCTGAGGCGGGGAAAGATTGGGGGCAGGAGGAGAAGGGGACAACAGAGGATGAGATGGTTGGATGGCATCACCAACTCAATGGACATGAGTTTGAGTAAACTCTGGGAGTTGGTGATGGACAGGGAGGCCTGGCGTGCTGCAGTCCATGGGATCTCAAAGAGTCGGACATGACTGACCAACTGAACTCATTGAACTCAGTTGCTATTCACTGACCACCAGGAAATTTATCGAATATTAACAGTTTGAGGACCAGCTGCTCTAGAAATGTTAAGTTTGAGATGTGAACATTTTGGTAGAAACTGTCGAGTAGACTACTGGACACAGATATGAAGTTCAAGAGAGGTGTGCAGGGCAGTGACACCTGCTCAGCACTCACACGTCTCACACTCCTAGCATGGTGCAGAGGCACTGCTCCAGCCTCATCACACACGTGGAGAAGCCAGAGAGAAGTGAAGGGACCTCAGGGTACCATTCAAAGATTACACAGCAAGTTCAGAGTAACTGCATAAACTCCTGCTACAAGTGTTCAGCAACTAACCAACCAGGAGAGAGGAGAAATGTCCTAAACACTCTCCTGTGTGTGTGCTAAGTCACTTGGGTCATATCTGACTCTTTGTAACCCTGTGGACTGTAGCCCGCCTGGCTCCTCTGGCCACGGCATTCTCCAGGCAAGAATATTGGAGTGGGTTGCCATGCCCTCCTGCAGGGGATCTTCCTGAGCCAGGGACCAAACCTGTGTCTCTTACATCTGCTGCATTGGCAGGCAGGGTCTTTACCACTAGTGCTATGTGGGAAACTCTCTCAGATGCTCCAAAAAAGTCTGCCACAGGAAGTTTTGAAACAGGATGGAAGGAGGCAGGGCATAACCTTTAAAAGAATGACATGGCCTGAGAATACGACATAAAATGATTAGAACTAAACAGGTCCAAGATGACAGATGATCCACTTCCACTACATCTTGAGTCTCAGTGTATGCTCCTCGTAACCCATCAGCAGACTGAGTGACACACCCACAGGCACCGTGAGGGTTCTAAGGCTGACCAGAGCATTAAAAAAATTGGGTGGTGGCTCAATCCTGGAAATTTCTGGCCCTTCCCCAAATAGCTAGACTATCCCTCCCACTACTCATTATCCTAGGAAGTTACCCACCCCTATAAAACACTATCCCACACCCTGGGGCTGCCCTCACCTGCTGAGATGGCACACACTGTCTGTGGAGTGTGTTTCTCTCAAAATAAATCCACTTCTTACCTGTCACTGTGGCTCCCACTGAGTTCTTTCCATGACGAGACATCAAGACTCTGAGTTTTGTTAAGTCCTGAGACCAGGAATATTGGTCTTGGTTCGGTTTGAGCCTGGATGTGTGGGCAAGTTCAAATCTGAGGTGCAAGGTTTCAGTTTGAAACCTTGGTCAATCTTATTCGTCCCAGTTCTATAATTTAACTCACCTAAATATGCACACTCTTGGCAAACTCTATTTCCACTACTGCTGCTGCTAAGTCGTTTCAGTCGTGTCCGACTCTGTGCAGCCCCATAGACGGCAGCCCATCAGGCTCCTCCATCTCTGGGACTCTCCAGGCAAGAACACTGGAGTGGGTTGCCATTTCCTTCTCCAATGCATGAAAGTGAGAAGTGAAAGTGAAGTCACTCAGTCGTGTCCAACTCTTAGCGACCTCATGGACTGCAGCCTACCAGGCTCCTCCGTCCATGGGATTTTCCAGGCAAGAGTACTGGAGTGGGGTGCCATTTCCACTACATAATTCCTTAACAGCAAAAAGTGAGAATTTATTAAATAATCTATGTGGGGTTGCTAGAAAAAGAGCACCCATAAAATGGAAAACAATGCAGTACACATACACCCACACCCCACACACACATATACAAGAGTCTCCTAGCAGCAGCACTGGGAATGGCTAAATGCTAAACAAGCCAGCTAATCACCAACAGGAGCATGGATAAACTGGACACATGGTTACAATGAAGCATTATACAGCAGTGGGAATCAACAAGGAACTGATACCTGCAACAATACAGATGATTTTCAAATGTAACACTGAGCACTAAAGAGGCCAAATAGGAAAGGACACACAGGATATGATTCAATTTTTATGTGTACACAAAAAAAACAGCCCGAAAATCAGCGTCAAGAGGAGACAGGGTCACTAGAGGCAAGTGACAGGACAACTACAGACAAGCCAGCACAAAGCCTTGAATACCCTGGCTCTTGATTTGGGCTTTCCCTGTGTCTAAACTGCCCTGCATTCACAGCAAAATTGAAACATGCATAAAGAAAAATGATTAAGTAAAAGGAAAATTCACTTAAAATAAGCTAAAGGAAAGTAGACGGTGAAAGAATTAAAACTAAAAATTTCAAGAATAGTCACAGAAGAAAAACATTTACAATAAATTATAATAAATAAAAAGAAAGAATTTAAAGATAAAAATTAATTTGAGGCCAAACAGAACTCAGATAAAAGGCTCAACATATACAAAGGAGTTAAAAGATAAGAAGCTCAAATGTGACACTAAAACAGAACTGAGAGCCAAAGACTCAGGCAAGAGAAGCTTTAAAAGAAAGCATGAAAGAAATCTGAAGGAAACATGAATAAACAAAAATATTCAAAAGGAAAAGAAAAATGAATCAATGTCTCTAGAGTGGGCACAACATCCTCTGATGAGACAGTCTTCTTCTGAGTACAAGGTCACCACGAGCACAGGTTAAAGGGGCAGAAGTAGGCAATTCATCAGCTTCCCAGGTGGCACTAGTGGTAAATAACCTGTCTGACAATCAGGAGACATAAGAGATGCAGGTTCAATCCCTGTGTCAGGAAGATCCCCTGGAGGAGGGCATGGCAACCCAGTATCCTTGCCTGGAGAATCCCATGAACAGAGGAGCCTGGCAGGCCACAGTCCACAGGGTTGCAAAGAGTCACACGTGACTAAAGTGACTAAGCATGCATGCGTGCTCACACACATGCACAAACTTATAATCTACCCTCCCAGCCTTCTGTGAGTTCTAGGAAGCTGTGCCTTTGTAGGCAGCTTCAGTTAACACAGCCTGGTAATAACCAATCAGCAGCTGAGGTGTCTGCAGCAGGATTCACTTCCACAAAGTTTCCAGAAAAAAACACCCAAAGTTCTATTAATACAACAGAAGTTTCTTTAAAAATGTGGTTTCAAGACCTCAGGATCAGCACAGATCAGAAGGGTATCCGCACATGAAATCATCTTCATGACAATGTTAAGATGCTATATCCCTTCTCACTAGCAGTTACTACATTCTTCACCCCCTAGCACTCACCAGCGTGGGGCACTTGTAATCAGGAAAGTACCCTTAAGCAGAAATACTTCTGAGATGTCCACCCATGAGTGCTCATCTGTTTCAAGTTCTGTTTAAGGAAGTACATATCCAGCATTCTTGTGAGAACCACTCGTGCTATTTCAGCTGTGAGCTACACTAGGCACTTTTTCTCAAACAGTATCATTTTTGCTTGAAAGAACAAAGGACACAAAAGCAATAGTAATTCAGATTGGAGTATTAGGCGACTCTCTCAGAAATGAACAAAGTGAACCTGTCACTTCAAAGAAAGCAAGTGACAGTATTTGTTACTAGTGATAAAACTTGAGGTCCCAAGAGAGGATCAGAAATTTTGGGGAAACTTGAATCCAGCACCTCGAGCCTTCCATCCTTCCCATACATAATTGCTTCTCTGTTAAGAAGAGTGGTGATGTTAACAGAATGCCAATGTAAATCAGAGTCTCTCTGGATGTAACCTAGTATTCCATATTATTTAAAAGGCCTCCAGGTGACGTTTGAAGCTGCCCCAGAGGTTCCATGCTAAGCATTCCCATAGGTAACAAACATCCCCAGAAGAGTTTATTAAAAGACAGCTCACCTAACGGTAAGCAGCTCCAGCTTAGGAAACATTATAATAATATTATAATAATGCCCATTCTGCACTAATCATTCACTAACAATGTGATCTGTAACATCTTGAGGTATCAATTCTTCACCAGTAAAATGTAGAAAACACCTCCAGAAAATGAGATTCCTGAAGATCAATGAAAACACTGAATGTGAAAGCCTTGCACAATACCTAGCAAGGTCAGGCAACGAAAATGTGTTGGTATGTTAGGAGAGATTAGATGAACTATAGAATCTCACAGAAGGGAACAGATAAAATAGCGCTTTGGATTCTCTAGAGTCTATGTGGCACTCAGGGTGCAGGAGAAGAGAAGTAATGGGCAGTTAGGTACTATCGAGCATTTCTAGGAAACAGCTGGGCTTGAGGACAGTTACCATCTCAGAAGCTATGTTTCTTAGCTGTAGGTTATCATCCGAGTCAAAGATCTACCAATCATAGCGAAAATGGAATTAAGTAACTTTATGAAAACAATATTATTAAATTAAATCCTCTTGCTTCGATTTCACAGTCATGGGAAAATCTTTTTTTTTCATAATTTGGCTTCTCATGCAAAATTCTTTCCTAGATCAGTGACTCTCCTATCCCAAAGCAGTCTCTCACTACAATCCAAATTATACAGAGAATCAAACCCTAAATCCCTAACTCATCTTGTTTATAAAGATTAATTTTTCCCCATGCATTTAAAATGACACTTAGAGACACACCATCCTTAGCAGGATTAAGAAAAATTATCACAGATCATTTTCTGTAGACTTAATTCTCTCTATCAAACAAACTGGAAAGATTGCTGAATTAACACTCCAGTGTAGAAGTCTTTGTACCCTTGACTATGATGGATCAACCCAGTAGCCTCTAGGTTCAATGATAAGATAGGGTTCATAAACCTGGTCTGCACCTAGATAAAATCAGGCTTATCTTGTCATGTTTTACAGCACAAATGCAGTTTAGTGTCACAAAGAAACAGGCCCCACCCACAGAACTGTTTTGATGAGGGGATATATATCCTGTCAAACTAGAATCAAGATTGCCAGGAGAAATTTCAACAACCTCTGATATTCAGATGACACCAAAATGGAACCCACTCTAGTATTCTTGCCTAGAGATCCCAGGGATAGAGGAGTTTGGTGGGCTGCCATCTATTAGGTCGCACAGAGTCGGACACGACTGAAGTGACTTAGCAGCAGCAGCACCCTTATGACAGAAAGCAAAGAGGAACTAAAAAGCTTCTTGATGAAGGTGAAAGATGAGAGTGAAAAAAGCTTGCTTAAAACTCAACATTCAGAAAACTAAGATCATGTCATCCAGTCCCATTCAGTTCAGTTTAGTTCAGTTGCTCAGTCGTGTCCGACTCTTTGAGACCCCATGAATCGCAGCACGCCAGGCCTCCCTGTCCATCACCAACTCCCGGAGTTCACTCAGACTCACGTCCATCGAGTCTGTGATGCCATCCAGCCATCTCATCCTCTGTCATCCCCTTCTCCTCCTGTCCCCAATCCCTCTCAGCATCAGAGTCTTTTCCAATGAGTCAATTCTTCGCATGAGGTGGCCAAAGTACTGGAGTTTCAACTTTAGCATCATTCCTTCCAAAGAAATCCCAGGGCTGATCTCCAGTCCCATTACTTCATGGCAAATAGATGGGGAAACAGTGGAAACAGTGGAAACAGTGGCTGACTTCATTTTCTCGGGCTCCAAAATCACTGCAGATGGTGACTGCAGCCATGAAATTAAAAGACGCTTGCTGCTTGAAAGAAAAGCCATGACAAACCTAGACTATGTATTAAAAAACAGAGATATCACTTTGCTGACAAAGGTCCATATAGTCAAAGTTTTTCCAGTAGTCATATATGGATATGAGCAACTCTCATATCCATAAAGAAGGCTGAGCACCGAAAAATTGATGCTTTAGAATTGTGGTGCCAGAGAAGACTCTTGAGAGTACCTTGGACTTCAAGGAGATCAAACCAGTCCATCCTAAAGGAAATCAATCCTGAATATTCACTAGAAGGACTGATGCTGAAGCTGAAAATCCAATACTTTGGCCACCTGATGCAAAGAACTGATTCACTGGAAAAGACTCTGATGCTGGGAAAGATTGAAGGCAGGAGGAGAAGGGGATAACAGAGGAGAGATGGTTGCATGGCATCACCAACTCAATGGATATGAGTTTGAGTAAACTCTGGGAGATGGTGAACAACAGGGAAGCCTGGCGTGCTACAGTCCATGGGGTCGCAAAGAGTCGGACACAACTGAATGACTGAACATGCATGCAGTAAATTTGTAATGAAAAGCAATAGTCTGCTTAATATACCAGCATTTCAAAAGTTTTCACTTACTAGGTAAAATATAAATTTTATGATATATATTTAGTGTATTCATAAGAAATAATGAATTCTTTATTAAAACACCATAAAAATATTTCTAAAATCTACACCAAAGAAATAGAATTTCATAGGTCCTGCAGATTTTAGATAGGTAAGAGACAAAGTTAGAGCCAAAGCAGCTAAATTAAGATCCAATGACATCCTTGAAAAACTCATCCTATCAACAGAAACTTCTGCAGGTGTTTTTTCAGTGTCCTACAAAAATTTTTTTCAACCTCCTGATTCACTGTTGACCAAAAAAAAAGGACATCCCTTTTCTAATTCAGCACTTAAACATTTTTAAAAAGCACATTTATATGTTTTCAAAGAAAAAACTTGAGAAACATTTAAGTGGTTATTATAAATAGCTTCCCTAATCCAACACTATGGAAGAAAGAGAGGAAACAAAGGAGTAAGGGCCCAGATCACCATGCTGTGCTGTGCTTAGTCACTCAGTCGCATGGGACTCTTTGCAACCCCATGGACTGAAGCCTGCCAGGCTCCTCGTCCATGGGGATCCTCCAGGCAAGAATACTGGAGTGGGGAAAAAAAAAAAAGAATACTGGAGTGGGTAGTGGAAATCCCTTCTCCAGGGGATCTTCCTGACCAAGAAATCAGACTAGGGTCCCCTTCATCGCAAGTGGATTCTTAATCAGCTGAGCAACCAGGGAAGCCCTCAATCCCCCATGACTCTCAGATTAATAGGCTCTGTGGAGTATAAAAAAGGTGATGCTGCAAACTCCCAGACAGTACACTGTACTACTGCCAATACTCAGAAGAAATTTTTGAACACAGATACTCAAAATCAACACTTCAAGTGGGAAAGTGGTAAGGAAGGTGAGCAAACAATGGTATCAGAG
This sequence comes from Aepyceros melampus, assembly GCA_006408695.1. Classification (NCBI taxonomy): domain Eukaryota; kingdom Metazoa; phylum Chordata; class Mammalia; order Artiodactyla; family Bovidae; genus Aepyceros; species Aepyceros melampus. Next base: position 143,608 of record SJXQ01007740.1, read on the forward strand.
GCAGAGAGCTGAGACTTAACGTAACTAAACCTCTGCAGAGAAGGGCAGCAGGTGAACCTCAATGAAACAAAGTGTCTTACAGAAGCTTCCAGGTGACTAGGTGAATTCTATACTATTTATTTCTGGTGCTAAAACAGTCATTTCAAATGCAACTTCAAAATTTAAAGTTTATATGTAGCTTTATTCTACACTTTGGTGAGCAGCCCAGACAGGAAATGAAATGGAAATTTACTCACTATAGTAACCATACAGTACAGTGTCCTCGATCTGTCTGCTGACGTTCACATTGGCCCAGTCCTAGGACAAAAAGGAAACAACAGAAATATTAATGAAACATCTAATTGCTTAATAGTTATACTTAAGTCTTAATATGATCGAGTATCACTTTAAAATGTATCACTGACACCAACAGGTACGGTCTGCGCCTTCAAGAAGTGAGGGACAGGTGAGTAAAAAGACAACTGCATTAGCAGGTAAATGTGAGCAAGCGTGAGCAGGTGGTTCTGAGGAAGTTCATGAGATGGAAGTCGACTGACTGCCAGAGGTGGCTTCCCAGGGCAACTAAACAGGATCTGAAAAACACAGCGGGAAGGAGGAAAGACAGCAAAGGCACATACATGGAGAGTCTGAAAAACCTGCATAGAAGCAAAATATAGACTCACTAGAGCTTCTGGAAACGGAAGAGAAAACAGGTGAGCAAAGGGGAGGAGGGGGCAGGTATGAGGCCTGCTGAGTCACCTTAAGTGCTCTGGCCTCTGTGCGGAGGGCAAGGGGAAGCAGTGGCACACTGCTAAACAGAGTGACAGGTATGACGTGTAACTTAGAAACAAGGTATTCAGCATAATATACATTTTAAAAATACCTAAAAGAAGAGTAAATTAAACTCCTTTGCATTCAACCCAATTATGTTTTAATTAGTAATTTTAGAAAATTAATTCAAATTAATCTCAATTTTTCAAAAACTACATTAATTAATTAGAACTGAGGTATAATACCAAGTCTTTTTGAGTAATTTTACGCAGATAAAAAATTAAACCTGGAGAGTCTATGTGACTTGCTATTAAGTAACAAGGTTCATTTTAGTATTCAGGTCAATTCTGTTCCATCAACACTTTAAGAATCCCACTTACAAGTCTTTTAAGGCAGAGTAGTAACATTCAATTATCCTAAAATAATTTAGGTTTTTCTTTTTTTTTCTTTTTTCACTTATAAACACCTACAACAAGGATCTATGAATTTCTAATTGAAAAATGTCTAAAAGAACAAAGTATGGAAAACTCAAATTTAGCACTACAGACATAAACCTTGATACACAGTGCACAATAAAAATACTATTTCTTCAATAGCAATGAAGACTGTGAAAAACTTACGAATACGCTAAACTTTAAGATTATGTTACCTGAATAAAGAAACAAGTTAATATACAGAATATGAAGATGATCCAAATGAAAAGTCAGCATTTCCACATGAAAAGGCTGTAAAAATACCAAATCCATGAAACCATACACTGCCAATCAAAATCCCAACAGCAGGGACAATGCTCTGGCTTGGTGGTTCTAAAAGTCGTCTGGAAAACACAGTCAAAGAGCTAAGAAAATTTTTGTAAAAGACCAACAAGGAGGAATTTAGCCAATTACTAAACTTTATTAATAAAGCATGAAAATCTATTATTAATATCATAGTGCCCTTCCATTTACCTAAATGGTTAGATTTAAACACTAAAAATATCCAGCAATGGCAAACGTGGAGGAAAAGCCATCTATACACAGTAATTAGTAGGAAAGTCCATGATATAGATCATTTTTGCTGGAATCTGTCCTAAAAAGATTCACACAAATCAAGACAGATATCCTGCACAGGGATGTTTTGAAACAAGAAGTCCGGCCCAGTGAACAACCTCAAGACCTCTCGAGGGATGCCTGGCAGCTTGCCAGCCCAGACCACCCCCACCCCCCCCACCCCCACAGCAAG